>OZ005655.1:280971038-281271500 GCA_963930645.1 Salticus scenicus
AACTAGCCTACAACTAAAGTCGATCTGTAGATCTGAGTATTATAACCCCTGTAAAATAAATAGCTGATGCCTATAATTTTGTGAAATTATCGAAAATATTTCTACGAATGTGTGTGTCGAAAAAATAAATAATCAGACTTGTTATATTTCTGCAAGTACATGGGGGGGGGGGGTCAAAATTAATGCAACAACCTGTTTTCCCGTTTTCTTCTTTTGCGCATAACTTTTAAACAAATAAACATATGAGCATAAAATTTGGATGGCATGTTCATTATCATGTCATTAATCGAATTTTATATAACTTTAGAATAAATAATAATTTTTAAGCTAATAATTATTTAATTTTTCTGAAAAGTAAGCTTTGAAAAAAATAAAAAATATTAACAATTTTATAATAGAAAACTTAATGAAAAGAGGTAATAAGGATGCATTAGAGATAGTTATAGTTCAAGATGCACATACATTTATGTGTTAGATTAGAACTAGATTTTTCTTCCTGTATTCACTTTTTTGTTTCTTCCTTTTTGTTCATTTTTTTACACGTGAAAAACTTTTCTAAAAATATACGTATAAGCATGAATATTAGATAAGACGTTCATTATTAAATAATTTATCGACATTTTTATTATTTTGGTGATGCTCATTGTTTACAAATTAGTAATTATATTTTAATTATATGCTTTCAAAAATCTCTTATAAAAGAAAAGTAAACACAAAAGAACAATCTGGGTTTAGTTTAATACTTGAAGGCATGTGCGTCTTCTCCTATCTGTAATGCATCCTTAGCACAATTTTTCATTAAGTTTTCTTGTTGAAATTTTTCCTTTTTTTCCAAAACTTACTATAGAGAAAAATTTAATAATTATTAGTTTAAAAATTATTACTTATGGTAAAGTTATATAAAATTCGATTAATGCTATGATAACAAACATGTCATCCAAATGTTATGTTCATATGTTTATTTATTTCAAAGTTATACGAAAAAGAATAAAACGAGAAATTAGGTTGTTGCTTTAAATTAGTACACTAGTGTGCAGTACTTAAAAGAAATTTAAGAAATTTCTATCTTGGAAAAGTGTATTTTAGATAATCTAAGAAAAAAAAAAAAAGAAAGAAGAAGAAGAAGAAAGAAAACTAAACCTAGAGATGATTAAAAATTAAACACTAAATTTCAGATGCAATACTGTAATAACTAAACACATCTTAATATATTCTGTATATGACTTTTGATTATCAAATTTAAATTTCCTGCTAGGAAATTTTATTGGACATTGACCCTTTAACGTTCACTGCATATCTCCATTTAAAAATTCCCAAAGGGATTTAAAAAATGTCCGTTTGAATAGTTGAAAATTCATAACATTATAACTACGTAAAAAGAAAAAAATAGCCGTTTTAATTTTAGAGAAATTTTTGATTTGGCTTCATACATTCGACTTAAGACGTAAATAAGTGTTACAAATGAAAAATGTAATATTTAACCTACCCCAAATAATGTTTGGGTAAGTGCACCAGTGATTGACACTATTAGAGCAATCTCTGATGTTTTTAATGTTCTAGTCATCAGAAAATATTTTTAGAAATCTTAAGTTAGTACATATGGTATGGAAGACATTCAGTAGCACATATATGTTAAAATATATACATTTGATAACAATTATTATTATTTTTAATGAATTTTTATTTTACCCCCACTCCATGTTCCAGTAATTGACACTGCCGTGTTTTCATTTTATCAGTGATTGGCCCCCTATGTTCCAGTGTTTGACACTGCTAGTTATTTATTTTACCAGTTATTAGCACCCTATGCTCCAGTGTTTGACATAAAATGTTAAAAATTTTATATGTAAAATACGTGACTTTTATTATTTTTCGTATTTATTAATTATTTCAGGATAGATGTCAATCACGGTAGCACTTACCCTACTTAGAAATTTTTGATAAAGTACTGGCATCGAAAGGTAGCTGTGACATTTTAGCAGCAAAATTCGTTGCTGTTATCAAGAATAAAACAGGATCTATAGTAGAAATTTGTATAAACCTTTATATGATCAGAAATTGCATAGATTCCGATGATTTCTGCTTGTTTCATTTTATGACTAGCTGGACTTTTTAAAAGAAAAAATGTATCAATTTCCGATATATGGCTCTTTTACAAAATAAAACTATGCATTTTTTTTTTCTATTTTAAATAGAAAGAAAAAAAAATGAAAATTGCTTAAATGAAGAAAAAATGTCTCTGTCATTATGCCTTTAAAATTATAGACATTCCCTATACAATTTTTCGAAAATTTGCAACAATCTATTATTAAATAAATAATTTTATTTTGACTCTTTTTCCGAAACAAACAACCGAGTGGTTCTGCGCTAGTAGACAGAAAGTGCCGGATTTGATCCCAGGTCACGCTTGTCGACCTAGTCGTTCAGAGTTTTTCGTGGTTTCCACTGAAACTCGCGTAAATATAGGCTAGGACCCAACAGAATGACCATCCATGGGGGAAACACCACCCCAGGCATAGGATCCTCCTGGAGTCAATCGGTTTAAATCTCTCACACCAACACGAATCGAAAGACCAAAAATAAATGTACAAACGATAAATAGACAATAAGCCTTCTTCACACACCATAAATTTTAAGCCAGCACAACCGGTTTCGAAAGGACGTAGCCTTCCTTCATCAGGTGCAAAAAACATCAAGGCAGTAGCACGTGTTTTTTGCACCTGATGAAGGAAGGCTACGTCCTTTCGAAACCGGTTGTGCTGGCTTAATATTTATGGTGTGTGAAGAAGGCTTATTGTCTATTTAACGAATCGAAAGAGACAAGTTTTACTATTTTAAGTAGAAAATATCCAAAACATATATTATCATTTATTAAATGACATTTTCTGCATAGTTCAAATTATGAAGTTAATTATAAAATAGTTCTCTTTATTGTAACGGGGATAATTATTATTTTCCAAACTTAAATTTCAAGTTTAGTTATTTCAAATCACAGACGATTTTCAAAGTCAGAATTATTTTAATGAACATTGTTAAATAAGCAATTTTTTAGAATTTCTTTTGATAGCCGCTAGAGAAAATCTTAAGGTACGTAACATTTATAACCTTGAGTAAGCGAAACACCTTTAAGAAAAGTAATTCTAAAATAGTGTCACGTTCGTAGAAAAGTTTTCCTTTGAAGTTGAAATTGATTATAAAGGTGTCAGGGGTAATTAATTATAAAATGGTGTCATTAATATTCATTTGTCGTTTCTTCCAAATTGATAGTTTCTTTCTTTTATAATTCTGTCTTATTTTAATTCTTTTTTACAACTAGACATGCAAAATGCAAAATTTAAAACTTACGATATTTATTATTATTATTATTATTATTATTAGGACTGAGGACTATTAGTCTCAAATCTACGGATTTTTTCGATACCAGTCTTACGATAGTTGGACATTTATCGAAATCGAAAATTTATCGAAAATATAATTGAATAAATTGATTAAAAAAAAAAATCTAATAGTCCTCCGTACTAAACTAAATTCTGCTTTTGCCAGAATTTCATCAAGATCCTTTTTTTTTTTCTTCGAGAAGTAAAGAAAATTAAAACATTATCAATTTCGAAGCAGACAGTATCGATTTTTTTTTTTTAATTAATTTGAATGAGGAAATAAAAAGCGCGCGTGTAAAATGAAAAAAAAAAAATAAGAATAAGATTTATAAATGAACAATATTTAATCTCGTGGGCTCAGTTCAATGGTATAATAAGAAAGAACGACGACATTGGTCTAGAGATTAACTTTTTTGCAACTGATAAACATAATTCATTCTTTAGTATATATATATATATATATTTAAGAAATGGAAAAGAAAATTAATAATAATCAGTATCGAAAAAGTTGAAGAAGCCCTTTTTTAGACAAAAGTACATAATTTATTTTAATTAATTTTAGGTGTTAGTGTTTAATTCATATATGACTGCTATTAATGTGGTGAAGAATAAACATCAGAAAGAGGAAGAGTGGCCATTTCGGAATCAAATATATTGGGAGTACAAATTAATTCGGTCCGTTTTTTTTCGTTAAAAAAACATTTTATTTATTATCAAAATGAAAAAACATGTTATTCAAAGTATTGTCCATCGGTAGCCACAACTTTTGTCCACCTTTCTGGCAATTTTCGGATTCCATCTCTGAAAAATGAGTCCTCTCTGGACGCAAACCATGAATCGAGCCATTCTTGAATTTCTTCGAAAGAAGTGAAGCGGTGTCCAGCCAAATCGTGATGCATCCGTCGGAACAACCAATAATCAGAAGGAGCAAGGTCTGGCGAATACGGCGGGTGGGGTAGGACCTCCCATTTCAACGTTTCCAAGTAATTTTTAACGACAAATGAAAAATCGCTTTTCAACGTCGCGCGGTTTCAACTCGTATGGGACCCAATTTCCTTGCTTTTGAACCATTCCCATTTTTTTTAAGCGCACGGAAATTGCTTGCTGAGTGACTCCCAACGATCCTGCAAGCTCTTGTTGCGTTTGGCACGGATCTTGATCGAGCAATTCCTCCAATTCGGCGTCTTCGAACTTTTTCGGCTGGCCCGGGCGCTCATTGTCTTCGACACTAAAATCACCATTTTTGAAGCGTCGAAACCACTCTCTACATGATTTATCAGATGGCGCAGATTCACCATAAACTTCCACAAGCGATCGATGCGCTTCAGCGGCACTTTCCTTCCAATTAAAAAAGAAAATCAAAAATTCCCGCAAATGTTGTTTCTTTAGCACAAAACTCGACATATTGAATGCTCAAAAAACCAATGTTGTTGTATAAAACTCGAAGCTTCGTTGACTGAATATGGTTGACAAACGTCAAACCTTTCTAACAATGCCAAAAACATCTATCATTATTCAGTAAACAAATCAGCCAGAGCCATCTATTGAAAACGGACCGAATTAATTTGTACTCCCAATAACAAAACATAAAATTGTACATTAGTTATTTTATATCAAAATAATTAAGCACGACCCTTCTTAAGGTGAGTTAAAACGAACGCATGAAAGCAAAAACAACACGTTAGACCCCAATCAATTCATATGTGTTTTTGCATTTTATGGTATTTATTTACGCCTTTTTCATTTTTCGCATCAATTTTTATATCATACCAATAGATTTTGTCGCTCAACGATTAATTTTTGCACATCCAGGGCTAATTACATAAGATCTATACTTTTAAATATTTTTCAAACGATTACGAACGTCCACTTCTGAACCTTGACCCACCTAGTACTAAAATAGATAACGGTCTTACCTCCAATCACCGAGTTCTAAGTTTGTATATGGATGTTTGTAGAAGTTCAGAAGCCATTTTAAGCTGTTGATAGTAGTCTAATAGGCCGTAAAAATTAAAAAATAAATGCCCGTAGAGAAATAGAAAACCAACCAAAGCAAAACCTAAACCTAATTCGAGACTCGAACCCGGCATATGTTGCCTCAAGGCCACTGTGCAGAAAATTCAATCTCCAGATGGGCATTACAGAAATAGAATTAAGTAAATTAACGGCCATCTTCACTTACCGTCACCGGAAGCACGAGCCAATGTTATTCAATGGGGAAATTTTCTTTACAAATAACTTGTTAACTAATACATATTTTTAAGTTCTGTTTTCACATTCAGAAAATTCCCAATTGTTAAATTGACGGACGTTTTTAAAAAAGTATTTTTTTAATTTTGAATACTTTATTTTGAAATTGCAAAATGAAAAAATTTCACTTATTGAAAATTCGTATTTTGCAGCTTCAAAATAAAATATAAAAATTAAAAAAATATTTTTTTTAAAAAAAAGGTCCGTCAATTGAACAGCTCGGAATTTTCAGAATATGAAAACAGAAATTAAAAATATGTATTAGTTAATGAGTTATTTGTAAAGAAAAATTTCCCATAGAATAACATTAGCTTCGGCTTCCGACGGTGGTGAGTGAAGCGGGCCCTTAATGGCACTGTCTTGTTTTTACTTGTGTACCAATCAAATCTTGCTGTTACTTCCCCATTTCTTTATTCCACTACTACCAGGTTTACCCAGCGTTGTTCAGGTTGAAGAAGTGTTTATACAATTTTAAAATAAATGAAAGAACTAAATAAAGGAGTAAAAAAAAGAAATGCATGAAAATATTTTCCAAATTTTTTAATAAAAAATATTATAAATAAATAAGTACAAAAAACACAGCTTCAGTAGGAGGCCCCATTGATGACTTTAAATATGTTAAGCAATTTTTGCGATGAATTGATATGGCTATCTCAACTGCGTAACTAAAGATCTTGGCGAGAAACGTTTGAGCTACTTCGGGGTCAAATTTCAAATTTTGCCAAAGGGGTCCGATACTAAAGCTGTTCCATACAATAAATAAATAAATAAATAAATAAATAAATATAAACTCTTTTATGATATTTACAAAATAAATAATTGTAAGATTAAAAAAAAATTATATACCATGTTTTTAAATAGTTTAAACTTCTCTTTAAAACGCATTAAAAAGCTCCAATAGGCAGGTAATGGATTTGGTGCCAAATTTGACAACTTTTTGCCCTTGGCGACTTTTTTGGCGACTTTTGGTGAGAAAATTCTTGTTATCGATATTCCAAAGATGGACGTTCTAATGTGATTGGTTAAAGAGTTACCGGAAATTTGAATTCAAAAAAAAAAAGTTGGTTTTAAAAATAAAATATTAACCCTTTCCGAACAACATATATTTGCATCATGAACTACATTAGCACTTTATCATTGTGTAGAAAATCTTTAAAATGATAACGACGTCAATTTTTGTCAAATGCATAATTTAACTTTTAACAATTTTTTAACGCTTACGTTTAATTAAATGTATTTATTTTTAGGTCGAAAGAAAATGAACTGATAAATTTTTTTTGGCAACAATTAAATTATAGTTAATATTTTAATGGCTATTTTTATTGCTATTAGGAGCTTATCATTTTCACATTTTAATTAATTAAAAGAAAACTATTCGAAAATTCTAAAATCTGACTTCGAAGTATTGTGTTGTCACCGGGTTCTGAGCTACTGTGAAAGTTTCAAATGTCTAGCTAGTCGAGAAGTTAGTTAAAAATCGATTGCAAGATTTGTCCCTGACAAACACACAAGAATCGAAGTTAATAAAAACATGGTAAAATAATAAAATCTTAATAAAATCCAAATTATAAGTACTTATAATTAAGCTAAGAGCATAAAAAATCTTCATAAGTTACGCAGTAAAAAAGAAAATTTTTGTTTTACTGTAGGACAGAAAAGTACTACTTAATTAAATATAAATTTTAAACTAACGTCAAATATCCATATGAAAGTATTTATCCACACGCGAATTTAAAAATAAAGCACCAACTTTCGCAGCGTAACTATTTTCTTTTAATAATTATTATTATTATTTATGCAAAACTAAAAATATTTTATTTTCGAGAAAAATATAAATAAATGTATGTTTTATTTCCTTATTTTGACATCAAATATTTCCCTTTTTTAACACACTTTTATTAGCTTCACCTGTATGTATGTATGTATGTTTGTATGTATGTTTGTAACCGCTCTGGGAGCAAACAAAATATTTATATTGTAAAAAACGACTTTCCCTACGTGAGCGGCATGGCGTTGAGGTATAGCACCGCGCTACGAACCTAAAGGTCTAGCGTTCGATCCCAGTCAGGGGGGATTTTTTAAAAATTCTTTTTGTTTAATTCTAAATTATTTTAATTAAAGATTTAAATGTATGTAAATATTATGGTGTGTCACTCACACGATTTTCTCTTACCCTGCATTTTAATACTAAGATAGATATTTTGTGCTTTTTTAGTTCACATTTCTATAAAAGCGTGTTCTTTAATTTTTTAAAACTATAATATTATTAATATATATATCATATTTTAGTTAAAATGGTGTTTTTATTTAATATCTTTTGATCCAATTATCTGACTTGACTAAATGGGGTTCGATTAAAAAAAAAAAAAAAAAAAAAAAACTGTTTTATGATATTTACAAAATAAAAATTAAAAAATCTTAACAAAATCCATATTATAGCTATTTAAAATTAAAGATTCTAGGAAAGAAAAGTACTACATAATTAAATAATTTTTTTAACTAATGTCAAATATCTCTATGGAAATATTTATTCCCGCGCGAATTCCTGATTTAAAAAAAGAAAAAAAAAGCGTATTTTTGTTTTTTTCTTTCTGTAACCTATACAGGGTGCATAGGAAAGTCCCTTTAACCTGAAAATACTTGCGAACGGAGAGTGCTACAGCCACACAAGTGAGGTAATGGTATAGTAAAGCGACTATGCTCGACCTAATGCAAACGACAGCAGCGCCCCTAGTGGCGAAATTTGGAAGTTAGCCATTGCAAATCGAAAACGAAAAACGATAGAGCAAAATTTCCAATTAGAAAGTTTAGAGCATCAATTAATTAATACGAAACGATATTTGGTTCACATGGATAAGATAAATTGGCGCCTGTATACCCAAAAAATATCCAAAATCGATGCACTCCATTTTGTGTAAATATTTGAAAGAAATAGCCAGAGGAAAGAAGAAATATGCACAATTTAATGAATAAATACTATGTACTTACATCAATACATTTTGATAACATCACACACAAAAACAAAATAGGTAAACTAAACTCTAAATCTCATAGTGATAAAAAGTTAATGTTGAGAATGTTCGAAAAGTTCGCCATTGCTCACAATACACGTTTGTATTCGTGTGAGTAATTCTGCATGCACATTTCTCAGCATGGAAGGCGTTACACTATTGAAAGCATCTGTAATACGATGACGTAGATCCAGCAGACTTGTATGTGGAGTTGCATAAACCTGATCTTTTATGTAACCCCACAGGAAGAAATCCATCGGAGTCAGGTCCGGCGATCGTGGAGGCCATTCAATACTACTACCATACCCAATAATTTGTTGTCCAAAGCAATATTTTAGAAAGCTTCGCACTCCAGCTGGCTGGTGTGCAGGAGCACCGTCATGTTGGAACCACATGTCCCGTAATGCGGACAGGGGAATATCATCCAAGAAGTCGGGTATGATATCCTCTAATAGTTGGAGGTATTCTGTTCGTTTAATGTGCCTTCGTAGAACACAGGTCCCAGTAAGCGATCCTTCCAGATACCGCCCCACACATTAATGGACAAGCGCACTTGGTGTTTTGTGGATAGTCCCCACGAGGGATTTTCCAGCGCCCAGTAGTGGGCATTATATCGGTTTAGTACTCCGGTACACTGAAACAGTGCCTCATCCGACCAAACAATGTTGGACAAAAAATCTGATTTACCTTCAACATTATTTAATGCCCAGTTGCACCACTCAAATTGACACTCATTATCCTGTGGCAACAGTTCTTGCTGCAGAGTGACATGATAGGGATGTGCATGTTGACTATGCAGTATTTGCCATACTTGGGCCCGTGTTAAGCCACAAGCCATGCTGATTTCTCTTGTACTACTGTGTGGATGGGCTAGTGCATATGCCAAAATATTCTCTGGCAGTATACGCATACCTGCACTCACTGGTCTGCCAGAACGCGGACGACTTTTAGTGCTTCCTGTCTCCATGAGCCGTCGCATTACATTTGCGATGGTTACTGCACTTGGATATGGCCCACCTGGAAAACGAACGGCATACTCCCGTGCAGCATGCGTTGCGTTTCGTTGACATTCGCCATAAATAAGCACCATCTCGCAATATTGAAAGTTAGTGAAGCTTGACATTCTCACACAGCTCCAAAATTCTAAATCCAAACGTTTATTTTTAAGAAATGTATCTTTTGTAGGATCTCATTCATTTAGGATCATTCAAAATTCCATTTGTTTTGTTACTTGCAAAAAAGAACAAATATTTTCTACCCGTTGCTAGGCAACGATTGTAATTGCCAATTCACAAAAAATAAAAATTTTTAAATGAAAGCGCTCGCACATTAGGAATAAAATTATCGTCTGCCATCAATAATTTTATGCTCTAAGATTATGTTGTTTGTATTAAGCGAGCGCCAACACCTTTTAAACTAAAATTTTAAATGCATTGAAAATTAAAGTTTTCAGACATTACAGTACAAGTACAAAGTCACAAACTGCATTTTCACACTGCTACAACATTTCCGAAATGTGAATATGTAGAGTAGAACAGTCTCGCATAGATTACGGACATTTTTGGGTATACAGGCGCCAATTTACCTTATCCGTGTGAACCAAATATCGTTTCGTACTAATTAATTGATGCTCTAAAACTTTCTAATTGGAAATTTTGATCTCTCGCTTTTCGTTTTCGATTTGCAATGGCTAACTTCCAAATTTCGCCACTAGGGGCGCTGCTGTCGTTTGCATTAGGTTGGGCATAGTCACTTTACTATACCGTTACCTCACTTGCGTGGCTGTAGCACTCTCCGTTCGCAAGTATTTTCAGGTTAAAGGAACTTTCCTACTGTATATATTAATTGGTAAACTTAAAATTTGTGGTACACTTTGAACATATTAATTGTGGGAGCACATGATTGAAAAAAATATTTTCTTAGGACGTCAAGAAGATATTTAAAAATACTTTTATTTTTTATACACTTTCAGTTTATACCCGTAATTTTTTGTATTTAAAATTCTTTTCATTTCAATTGTCTTTTTTCCTATAGCAATGGCTCGAAATTTTATATTATTAAACATACACGTAAATTAATGGAGGATTTCATTTATGAAAGTTCTCTGTTTTTTACTTCCTTATACAAAGTATAAGGAAGTATAGTAATCCCGATTTGCGAAATGGATTTTGCATTTCACATTGCTCGAAAACGAATCATCGCTGAATGTTGCCAATTTATACGTGTGACTGTCATGATGTCTAGTTGTACACCTGGAAGTTTCGTCTTAACACGAGCTCTCGTTTTAGAGATATAAGGGACTTTACACGATTTTTCGTGACGTCTGTATGTATGTGTGTCTGTGTGTGAGTATGTCGCATAACTCAAAAACGGTTGGACGTAGAAAGTTGCGAATTGGTACATAGGTTTGTTATAACATCTAGTTGTGCACCTCCCTTTTTGGACTTTGTATAATTTTCCGTTTTGGAGATATTTAGGAAAATTAGGTTCATAATGGCCAAAATGTATCAAAAAACGGTAGTAACTCAAAAACGGTTTGGACAAATCTTGCAATTTAACTGAATTCCCGACTAGCTAAACATTTGAAACTTTCAGAAAAGTTCTGAACACGTTGACAATGCATTTTAAAAATATTTTTAGCCAACTGTTTCTAATACCTGCTGCCTTCAGCAGCGTTTATGTGATTCAACAGAAAATTTATTTAACTAACTTCTCGACTAGCTAGACATTTCAAACTTTCAGACTAGATCAGAACACGGTGAAAATGCATTTTTTTAATACTTTTAGCCAACTGTTTAGGGTCCCTGCTGTCTTCGGCAGCGTTACCAGTACAAATCTTGCAATCTATTTTTAACTAACTTCCCGGCTAGCTAGACATTTCAAACTTCTGGAAAAACTCAGAACACGGTGACAATGCATTTTTAAAAATATTTTTACCCAATTGTTTCATGTGACTGCTGCCTTTGACAGCGTTTATATGGTTCAACAGAAAATTTGTTTAACTAACTTCCCGACTAGCTAGACATTTGAAACTTTCAGAATAGTTCAGAACACGGTTAAAATGCATTTTTTAAATACTTTTAGCCAATTTTTTCGAGTCCCTGCTGCCTTCGTCAGCGTTACCAGTACAAATTTGGCATCGGTTTTTAACTAACTTTCAGAAAAGCTCAGAACACGGTGATCATTTTTTTTTAAATATTTTTGGCCAACTGTTTCGGGTCCAATGACAATGTTTTTTAACATTATGTATATTTTTAAAAGTGTATAAGGAAGTCATGTGGTGCCCCACATCAGATTTTTTTTTTTCTAATTTATTTATAATCTAATTTCTTTCTTTCTTTCTTTTTTCTTCCCTTCTTTTTCTTTTTTTTCTTTCTTTTTAACGATTTTAATAATTTGATTAAATAAATAAAAGAATGTGTATTTTATTTCCTTATTTTGGCATCAAACATTTCATTCTTTTTAATCCTTTTAAAGTTAAAATGGGGTTTTTATTTCATATGTTTTTATCCAATTATCCAACTGAACTGAAAAATACGACGTTAGCTAGATTTTTTCCTGATTGATCAGTGTGCCACTTTGTGTAGCTGTCTGTTGATTTGCATAGCTAACTAAAAAACCAAATAAACAAAAATCAGCTTTAAATATATAGATTATGTTTATAATTAACTATAAACCACATTTTTTATTAGGTGTTTTATAACATTATAAAAGGTTTTTAAATTGTTATTCTTGTAAAAGTAATAAAGAAATTTTCTGCTTTCAGTTTGAAATAAATTAAGACTTTTTTTCTCAGGTATATCAAAAAGAAATGTTGCTTCTTTTATTGTAATTTTGAAAACTAACTAATGCAGATATTTTAGTAATTAAGAACAATTTCAAGAATAGAATTATTTAAATATATCAAGACTAGAAATTTAAAAATCCTTTTTAACTTTCTCGTTTTGGATAATATATGTTTCCAGATATAAAAGACAAGAAATATATCTAAAATCTGACAGTAGTATATTGAATTTCCTACATAAAACAACAAGAAAGTCAGAGAAAAAACTTAATAGAATTTTAGAAGGTTATTGGTTTTTAACCTCCCATTAAATATATATATTTATTTATTTCGTTAATGAACAATTATTAATTGAAAATTCTTAATTACTTTATATTACATTTCTATTTTTTTTATTATTATTATTATACGAAATGATGATTAATAAAATAAATAAATAAAGTTTTTTTAAGCAAAAAATATTTTTAAGGCGTAAATAAGTACTAATGACTAACGAATTTTGTGAACCAAACCCCATAAATTTCAAAAGGACTTAACAATTGTTTCGAACTGAAATAATTGAGCACGAATCTTCATCAGGCGAAAAATAATAGGCTCAAGCGTAGAATAAAAGCAGAAACGTTTATAACATGATAATTTTTATTTACCAAAAAAAAAAAAAAAAAAAAAACTGATATTTGCAGTGTAATAAATTATTTTAACTATCATATGTATTATTTATTTATTTATTTAACTTAATTTACATTTATTTTTAAGGCGTGGGTGTCTTTATTTTGCAGAAATTGTGCTTCGTCAATAAATAATTCCTATTATAGAATGTTAAATTGAAAAGACTTGGTAATATTAAAAACATTTTTAATGAAAATTATTACAAAGGACAGTATATGATTTTCAATTGCATTAGAATTATTGAAAATCTAAAGAAACTTTAATGAATCATGGCATACGTTTCATTTAACCACATTTTGAATTGAATAAAATCGCTTCAATTTTCGTTGTATTTTAGGTTTCATTATTTCAAGTTCTAACGAATTTCTTTAATAAGAATTAGCTATGCTAAATATCTTAAAACATAATATCGAATTTCGTTTGGTATTCGCCATAGAATTTTGTACGTAGGTATAAAATTAATACATAGATCACTTTCTGAAATTTTTATGCAGTAATTGTATTACATATTTTACATCATTAAAATTATTCCCAAATAAAAGAGATTTTAAGGGGGCATGGGATTAGAAAAATTCACATCATTATTAATGTATGGGTATTGTAAAGTTATATTATTATCGTTATTAATATTATTAAAAATAATTATGATAGAAACTTAATTCTTATCGGTATTGTAAAATATTATTATTTTTGTTATTATATATATATATATATAATTAAGGTAGAAACGTATTTTTTATTGGTATGGTAAAAGTTTGTTATTTTTATTGTTATTATAAAAAATAATTAAGGTAGTAATTTAATTTTTGTTGGTTCCGTAAAATTTTATTATTATTGTTATTATTATTACAAAAATAATTAAAGTAGAAAATAAATTTTTATTTGTTATTCTTCGCATCTTTCTACATAATCAACATAATCAACATCCAAAGACATATATTTCTTTAAGCAGTATTTGACCTTTCAAAGGTCGACCTTGTATACATTATCAGAATGAGTCGAAAACAGGATTACTTCAATGATAAATTTAAGAACTGGTGTACAATAAATAATTAACCTTAAAAACTTCTTCATGCACCATAAAATTAATGTAAATACTACCTTTTACGAAAGGATGTGGCTAACCTTGGATGCAAAAGAAACACTGTTTAATGAAGGTAAAATAATGTATTCATCGTACTTTAGGTATTTTAAGATAAAAAATGTATATATGACATACAGTTTTGATTTTGGTTTAAGGTAGTACAAGTTTTTTTGCACCTGAAGAAGAATGGCCACGCCTTTTCGAAACCTGTAGAACTTTTTTTTTTTTTTAATTTATGGTGCGTGAAGAAGTTTTTAAGTTTAATTATAGAAACTGCTTCAATCTCAAAATAATCAAGTCCCAATTAATAACTATAATTTACAGCATTATGTTTACAATGGTCGGTTAATGTGCAGAACGTTTTATTCGGATATCCGGTTATTTCTTAGTAATATTTTTAAACTTTAGTATGTACCCAGTTGGATGTAGGGTTGCAGCGGATTTCGATTTTTTTAATCTACAGCTTCCTGAAACCAAACAAATCAACATTAACTGCTTGGTATATAGCATTACGTAAACAGGGTGGGCGGAAAGTAACTCCCTATTGGAAATTTTTTTTTCTCCTAAACGAATGTAGGTATGAAAGTAATTTTTTGTGCACATTTAGTTTATTGTGTGGCATGATAATTACAAAAGTTACAATTCAATGTGTGCCCAACACTGTCTTAAACGAACAGCTACGTTTGGTACGGCCTTCCGCAAGAACTCATCAGGAAAACCAATTATGACCTCACGGATTTTGTTCTCATGGTCACCAAGAATTTGAGGTTTACTGCGGTACATTTCTTCCTTAGCCCACCCTCATAAAAAGTAATCGCATGGGGTGAGGACTGGACTACGCGCAGGCCATTCTGTAGAGCCTCAGCGGCCTATCCAGTGTCCAGTGAATCACTCATCAAGCCACTGTCATATATTAGACATATGAAAAAGAAAAAAAAATATTTCAAATAATGCCACACAACAGTCTACAAAACATGATAACTTTCATTGCAATCTACACATAACATCAATAGCTGTTCCAAATTCAAAATAGGGAGTTACTTTCCGCCCACATCCCTAACAGACACGTTCTCCAAATGGCATCCTCAAGATGTCCTATGGATGAAAAGGACGTCTATGGACATCCTATGGACATCTTCAGGTTGTTTTATGAACGAGTGTGTTGTTTAGGGATAAGGACTCAATTAATGTGAAAAATATTTTTTCCAGATATCTTTGCGACATCTTAGTAATAATGAAACTTTACGATTTCTCCAACTACATGTGCGTTTGCAGCAGATGTGGGTTTCTCAAATATGCGACTTCCTGAAGCCAAACGAATCACACAGGAAAACATTTCTGTGACTAACATTGAGAAACTAAATTGTAGCTCCAGTAAAAATAATTCCGTGCCATCTTTTCTAGTTTATTTTGGTAGCGAGTTCTAAAATCCCCTATCAGAAATCTAGTTCGTTTTAATATATTATCGTGATCAATCCCATTTAAAAATCTGTGGAAATAAATGCGAACACAAGAGGCGGGTTTGAGTAACTGTAATTTTGTTTTATAACCGATTTCTAAGAAATCAAGTGAGAATTCCTCTCAATTCAAAGGATTTATAATATTCATAATATTGTTTCACCATCTAGAAATGTGTAGACTAGACATTCTCGATCAGTTCGTCTATCTAGGTTATTTGTTTGCCTTATACGCATAGCTCGGAAATCTCTATTTCTAGTTGAGGGATTTAGAAAATAACTACTTATTCATTCTAGATGAAGGCGGAATAGTTTTTTTTTTCTCAGTGCAAAACCAATATCGTTCATTTACAACACCATATATATAAAGATTAATCGATATGCAGACTAAATTTTATGCAGATATATAGGTTATTTTTTAGTAATAATTAAAACTTTGTGATATCCTTACCTATGCCAAAATTGTGTTTCATTTAATGAATCATTAAATTCCTTTGCCGTTCAAATTGATTTTAATAATGCTTTATAGGATAATTGATTTTAATATTTATTCATTAAAATTCATTCGGCATTTTCTTTGAAATAATGTGTCTTTGATCTATTATTCGCTTTTGTTGTCGCTTCGTAAATTTTAAAATTTATTGAATATTAAAATTTATTCTTAATTTTTTGCATTCCTTTAGAATAATTAAAAACAATACAAATTTGACGTAAAATGCATTACGTGATCAAAATTTTCTTTTATATGAAATTGTAAAAAAGATTAAATTAGTTATGATACATGCTACGTTCAACCCAAGGTCCAACTGAATAATGTCGTATTAATGATCTTTATATTTCACGTTTTATTATTTTCTATCGTAAAGAATTTTCTCAATAAAAGTATTTATATTAAAATTATGTGAATAGATTATTTTTTAAATTTCTTTTAATATTCACAATAGAAAAACTTTTGTGAATGAAATTTTACACAAACCATAAAAAACTCGCTTTATGTAAAATTTATGTTACTATTGTGTTTTATTTTTTAACATAGTTAAAATTCCTGGTCGTTGAAATTGGTTTTAATGATGCCAGAAATAGGATAATTAAGTTTAGAATTTATTCATATGTATTCCGGCGACGTTTTCTTTAAAAAAAAAAAAAATATTTTTTATTTATTATATTCTTTTGCTGTCGCTTTAGAAATAAATAAAAGTTAGTTTTTATTATTATTAATATTATTATTATTATTATTATTATTATTATTTTTTAATCGTGATTTTTAAATGAATGAAATTAATTCAACATTGACGTAAAAATACACTACATGAACAAAATAAAATTTTATAAAATTCTAAAGAGATTAGAATTTTAAAAATTCTAATTTTATAAAATTCTTTCATCAAATATATTTAATTATTTTTAGTTCATAATCAGTTCATAATGAATATCTGAAATATACAAAGAGAGATTATTATTTTTTTTTTATTAATTCATTTAGAGACAAGAATAAATATTTTATGTCATGAAAGTAAAAAATGTATTTATGACACACAGGGTGATTTAGCGGAAAAACAAATCCTATTTTTATACAAGAACATACGGGAGGGAATGAATTTCATGCGAGCGCGCTGAAGATACAAGAAGAATAAAAGAAATTCTAAACTGATATGGTTTAGAAAAATATGTTTATTTAAAAAAAAAAAAATAATAATAATAATAAAAAACACGCGCATAATGTAACAGAAATGCTCAAAATCTTTGCAATATTGAAAAACACAAGCCTGATAACAACGAATCATAGATTAGTTTACTAGTTCAAGCATTCCAGGTATATGTCACGGAAACGTGCGGCTTATTTATCATGGTTTTCTGTTATCTAATAGATCGCAAGCAACCATAGCTTTAACAGCGCTTCAAACAATGCCCTTTACCCGACTATACGTTTCTATGTAAAGCGGGGCCGCGGTAGCCCGGTCAGTAGAGCGCCGGCCTCGTAATTGGAAGATTGCGGGTTCGGTACTCGAGCCGGCCAAAGACCGTCGTGTACACTAATGGTGGCTGGTGCACGTAAAATCTGTCGTGGCCGCAATGTTCTTCATGGTCCCATAAAAAATTATACTCTGGGGGTCATCGAAGCGGGAGAGCCATCCCTTCCGTGGAGGATCATAATTGTGATGATGTGTCCCAAACTGTCGCCAATTCCCCATCTGCGCAGCACTAGTGCGATGTAAAAACCCAACCATCCAACCTATGTAAAGCGGATTTGTTTTGGTATGCCTAAGAAAGTCTATCGGTACCCTATAAAATCACCTTTATAACTGTACAACAACAGTAATTATACATATGTAGAACCTGACAAATTAAGCACACATGTCTGTGATTTTTTTTTCTAATGATGTGTTTTTCTGATCTGATTTTAAATGCTAATTAAGATAAAAAATTTCAAAATTTTTATCACATACAGTTTTGACAGAAAATGAGAATTTTTGTCAGAAATGAATTTAAACCTCTGTTTTCTCATTTCTCATCAGAATTAGTTCTCATAAAAATCTAGCCAATGTGAGTAAAGAACAAGGAGAATGAATCCGTTAAGATTTCAAAGAAATAGTAAGGAGGTATCAGGGCCGATGAAATGTAACATGTTAGCAAATTATTTATAGATGCTGCATAGAGGGTGCCCTCAAACTATTCACAAGAGAAAACCACTAAACGAAACTTCGATGTAAAGAAATAGAGACAGAGAGAGAATGTGTAAATAATAACTTATTTTAATGTAATTTATGCATAAAGAATTCCGATTCTTTAATATCCTCCATCTCTCCCTCCTTTGTGGGGGGAAAAATATTACGTGATGGGAAGAAAAAATAAACATTCTCAGTTAAAGAAAAAAAAAAAAAAAAAAGTATAATTTCTCATAATATTACATTTCCTATCTGTATTACAACACATTTAACTGATAATGACAGCACATGCAGATTCGCATTTCATACATAATATGATGACTGTGGATGATATAAAATAGTTTTTAATACATGTTTGGAAAATACTCTATACAAAACAAATATAATTTTGTTGACTTTTTACAAACTTTTTTTTTCCACTGGGATTATTTTTTTAACGCGGAAATACGACCCGCTGAAAATTACAATTCAATGAAACTAGAATTAAACAAAACTTCTCATAACTGTTTCTCTTACTTTGCCACTTAAAAAGAAAAAAAAAATTGCTGAGATATAATTTATATTTAGACTAGAATTCTATATTGTTCCCGAAAAAAAATTAACAAAATAAATTATAATTATTATAAATTATAATGAATTACATTTTATATTAACGAGAACAACTAGTTTTTGTAGGATTTAATTAAATTAAATTATAGGATCTAAAAACTGGTAATAAAAAATGTGCTTTTCTGGATATGCAATTAAATTTGAGTTATTTTATGACTTGCAAAGATTAATGTTTTCAGTAACTATATATATATATTTTTTTTCAGTATTTTACATAATAAATAATTTTGTTGATGTTTCACTATGTAGATGACAGGAAACAGTAGGTCTAAATATTTTTTTGTTAATTAATTCGTTATAACAGAAAATGATTTTTATTTTATTTTTTTGCATTTAAATACCATCTCTATTGCTAATAATTTTTATTCAACTGAATATAAAATATTTTCAGGGGTGTCGCTAGCTTGGGGGCCGGGGGGGGGGGACACAGCCCCCCCTCGTTGGGGAATCTGTGACCCCCCATTGGGGCATACTCCTAAAATCTCTTGCGTGGAAAAATACAAAATTCTCAGTTTTCTACTTTTGGCAGCATTTTTCTTTCCTTGTACAAATTTGGAGCATTCCAGTTTTACAATTCTGTATTCTGTAGAAGAAAGTATTGGATTCGTAAAAATTTTCAGCATCCAGTTTTCCATGAATATACACGTTTTGAGAGGTCCAGAATACGTTTCGACCACGATATTTTTAGAAAATGTCTGTCTGTGGCATGATGATCTACAAAACCACAAGGAGTACTAACAAATGGAATGGTACAAATATTAACAGTATTGCAGTTTTTGATAAATACTTATATAATAAACTCTCTTTATGTAGTGCCCCACTGTCGGGGAGGTGGTGTCCCCCCGTCGAGGAATATCTGGTGCCACTACTGAATATTTCATTTCTAAATGGCTGCCGTTTATAATTATAATTATAATTATTATTCACAATTTAAATGTTACATATATTTCCAATGCTTGATATTTAACTACACATAAAATTACATATATAAACAATATATTTTTCCAGTTGTAATTTAACTCTCTTGTACTCGAGACCTTTTTCATTCCGGAAAACCACCATCTCGAGATGATTTTCTACATATCTGGGGAATTACTTCCCCTTAGTATTAAAATGATTTCACACACAATTTAATGTTTAAAATTTTTTATTTAACTTTGTACTTCAAAGAAGAACATTTGTTAAACTTATCAAAGATTTCCGATTCAAATTAAGTAATGAGCGAGAGTTGCCTCTAGAATGCAAAGGGTTGGTTGGAGGATTAAGGCCGATTGACTCCTTATGTGTCCTAGGCCTATAGGGGGAATGCCCTCCGTGGGGGTCTTCCTAAGGGGTCCTAGCCCGTATTTACGCGAGTTTCGGAGGAAACCACGGAAAACTCCGAACGGCTAGGTCGATGAGCGCGACCTGGGATCGAACCCGGCACCTCCCATCTACCAGCTTTGAGCGCAGAACCGCTCGGCCGCTGGTGGGCCGAATGCAAAGGGTTAAACAAATGGATTAAAAAATATCAACTAATAATTGAACAATTAAATTATACATCCTAATTAATTGAGATTATGAGAAAGTAGAAAACTTATTAGAGTTTTATAGTTTTCTCAAAAAATATTTTTAATGAAATGAAATAAATCTATTCGTTTGTAAAAAAGATATTGAAAGAAAAAAAATTAAATTACTGAATAATTTGTGTTATAATTAATAAAATTAAACATTGTTGTATTTTATACAAATTATTTAATGGAAATGAGTATTATTTACTTTCCAAAAAAATACACGCTTTATAATTTCATTAATTTCTTGTTTTCGTTCATTTTTCAGCAATGTAATAGGACAGATAATTGAATTATCAGTTGCAAAAGTGCTTTAGACACATTTAGCAATTTATTCTTTTACACATAAATATCATTCTAAGCATTTAAAACCAATTAAGCTATTTACATTTCCGGTGTTATTAATCCAACAGGGAAATTAAGTTATTAATAATTGAAACTTACGTCCAATTATATTATTTCGTAGCTTGCTTGCAACTGTTTCAAGAAAAATTCTCAGATAAAATAATTGTGTACTTTCAAAAGTACAGATGTGGTCATAATGTAATTATGTCATATACATTTCTGTAATTAGAAGATAATCATCGTATTTCCAGTTTTAATAACCCAACTGTAAAGAGACATTGCTTTCTAATTTCATTTGTATATTCATTAAGACGGCAATCTAGCTTTTATATTTTGAATGAAAATATATAAAAATGCAGTTATACCTTCGTAATGCTTTATATCTTGCATTAGTAGTTAATTAACATTTTAAACGAGGCTGTGGCAGCATCAAATATAATATCTTATCTCATAAAAAACAATACTATTGTAAAAGTCACCCCGCTCTTACCTTTCTTAAACTTAAAACCTTTTAAAAACTCTTACCTTTCTTCAGCAGCCAAAAAAAGAATTGATATCAAATTTCGCCGCCGCTATTGAATCCCGGGTACTCAATGCCTAGCTTAATGAAGATCTGCCAATAACACTGCATGTATCTTTCTAATATATCCTAATCTCTTTTCAACATTCTTTGTTATCTGTGTTAGTTTTTTCGCTGCATTATAAAGTTATAATGTAAAGTATTTTTTACGGCGGGGTGCGTAATATTTTAATCTTTACTAACTAAATTTTTTATTAATTAAAACTTCTACATAGAGGACGCACCCCGCCGTAAAAATACTTTACATTATAACTTTATAATGCAGCGAAAAAACTAACACAGATAACAAAGAATGTTGAAAAGAGATTAGGATATATTAGAAAGATACATGCAGTGTTATTGGCAGATCTTCATTAAGCTAGGCATTGAGTACCCGGGATTCAATAGCGGCGGCGAAATTTGATATCAATTCTTTTTTTGGCTGCTTAAGAAAGGTAAGAGTTTTTGCTGGGCGGGGTGACTTTTACAATAGTATTGTTTTTTATGAGATATCACTTCTTTTTGCAGGTTATGTATGTGCTTTTATAAATATAATACGTATGCATAAGAAAGGTAAGAGTTTTTGCTGGGCGGGGTGACTTTTACAATAGTATTGTTTTTTTATGAGATATCACTTCTTTTTGCAGGTTATGTATGTGCTTTTATAATTTAATACGTATGCATAATGAATGTATTTGTGTAATAGATCGATAAAAATCGTGCGTGTTATGCATGGATGTAAATATAGTGTTACAGATTTCTACATAGTATTAGTTCTTTTTATGCGTTTCCTTTCTAAAAGGTTTAGTCACATTATAAAATGCCAATTTTTCGCCTTTCTAGCTTGTTTCCGCGTTAAAAAAGATCCTTCTCCGTTAAAAACACACTTTATCAGGGCACGTAATAGATTGGCGATGAATTTGGTGACTTTATCGCACCTTGACAACTATTTTGACGATATTGGTAAAAAAAACTTTATTATCGATAGACCCATTGTCCAAGCTGTAACTCGATTATTAAGTGCAGTTTCCACTGAGGTTGGTTGGAAGTCGTTACGAGCGGCGGTATTCAGAATCCTTTGATGTGGTCAAGCTGTTGGAATGCTTTGACGTTTTGGTTCGACCGGTTGGAAGTCCCTGGCTCTAACCCCAGGTGAGATAATTGAGGGGCCAGAGGCAGGGATATCTTTGTCAATTTTTCAAGCTTTCCTTTCAAATAACTGCGAAATCTGATTAAAAAAAAAAAAAAAAAAAAAAAAGGGTACAACTGATGACAAGACATTTGGCTCTTTGTGTCGGGAGCGTGATTAATGGTTTTTTTAACCTTGAAGTTCCAACTGCAATGGAAACCGGACTTTACGGAAGTTACTGTAAAATTCAGGATTAATGGCGGGCTATAAAAGGAGTCCCGTTCCGACCACTGAGGTGAGTTTCTCGCTAAGATTTACGAAATAGAAAGTTTTGCTTGACTAAGTCTCTACCATTGAATTGTAGTTTATTTCTGTATGTTATGACTATGGTATCGTTTGTGCTGTGATTTATATGTTGTCAGCTGTTATTTAAGCTGAGTTTTCTGGTGAAACTCAAGTTGATAATGGGTTTCACTAAAGTGACCAAATTTTTTAAACCCAATTTGAGGACAAATCATCGCAGCGTCCTCAAATTGAAAGGACATTTGAGGACAGAGTTAAATTATGCTTTAATTTGCGGACATTTGAGGACAAATTTATAAATTCGAGAATATTTGCCCTCAAATGATTTTCAAATTATTAAAAATGTATTGTCACCGTGTTCTGAGCTATCCTAAAAGTTTCAAATGCCTAGCTATTCGGGAAGTTAGTTAAAAATCGATTGCGAGATTTGTGCTGGTAACGCTGCCGATGGCAGCAGGAACCCGAAACAGTTGGCTAAAAGTATTATGAAAATGCATTTTCACCGTGTTCTGAACTATTTTGAAAGTTTCAAATGTCTAGCTAGTCGGGAAATTAGTTAAATAAATTTTCTGTCGAATCATATAAACGCTGCCGAAGGCAGTAGGGACCTGTGAAAGTTGACTAAAAGTGTTAAAAAATGTATTGTGACCGTGTTCTGAGCTATCCTGAATGTTTCAAATGACTAGCTTGTCTTGAAGTTAGTTAAAAAGCGATTGTAAAATGTGTAAAAATGCGTACTGGTAAAGCTGCCGAAGGCAGCAGTAACCCGAAACAGTTGGCTAAAAGTATTATAAAAATGCATTTCCATCGTGTTCTGAACTATTCTGAAAGTTTCAAATGTCTAGCTAGTCGGGAAATTAGTTAAATAAATTTTCTGTCGAATCATACAAACGCTGCCGAAGGCAGTAGGGACCTGAAACAGTTGTCTAAAAGTGTTAAAAAATGTATTGTCACCGTGTTCTGAGCTATCCTGAAAGTTTCAAATGCCTAGCTAGTCGGGAAGTTAGTTAAAAATCTATTGCAAGCGTTGGGCTGGTAACGCTGCCGATGGCAGCAGGAACCCGAAGCAGTTGGCTAAACGTAATAAAAAAATGCATTTTCTCCGCGTTCTGAGCTAGTCTGAAAATTTCAAATGTCTAGCTAGTCGGGGAAATTAGTTAAATAAATTTTCTGTCGAATCATATAAACGCTGCCGAAGGCAGTAGGTACCTGAGACAGTTGACTAAAAGTGTTAAAAAATGTATTGTCACCGTGTTATGAGCTATCCTGAAAGTTTCAAATGTCTAGCTAGTCGGGAAGTTAGTTAAAAAGCGATTGCAAGATGAGTACTGGTAATGCTGCCGTAGGCAGCAGTAACCCGACCAAAAAAATTTTTGATTGCAAAAGGCACTGTTGCAGGTCAGAAGGAATGTCCATGCAAATTTTCAGCTCATTAGCTGCAGAACTCTAGGCTCAATCGCCGTCAAAAGTTTTTGTCTTAACAATTACAAGAAGAAGCAGAAGAAGAATGTAATAGGGAAATTTCGGGTTTTCAAAGTTATATAACTCAGCCCCCTTAATTCGGAGCGACATGCAAGTTTGTATGTTTTGTCTTAAGGGTATGCTTAAGGTCTGTGCAAAAAATCATATGTTTTGAAGATCAGGGAGCTGAGATACAGGTAGTCGAAAAGTACGAGATGCTATGTCGACATAATATACACTTGTAGCGTTCACCATTGACTTCCTACTTTGTAAATTTCATTGGCGGGTGTTTGTTTTAGCTTGGCGGGGCGGAACGCTACCGCGTTCCTTGATAATTGAAGAAAAGTTTTTTTATAGGAATTTTTAAAAGACTTATTTTTTTCATTGGCAAAATGTATATTTGTTATGTTAGCAGTTATGGGAAGAATACGGTCATTATGCGCTTACAATCGGTAACAAAAGTATCCGAACACTAGCAAAAATTCCTATGTAAAAAAGTAGAGTTAATACTGTTTTGTTAAATAAAGCCTTGTCGAATCCTGTTCTTAGTCAGTCTAAGAACATGATTCTACAAGGATTTATTTAACAAAACCGTATTAACTCTACTTTTTTTTTATATAGGAATTTTGGCGAAGGTGCGGATACTTTTGTTACCGACTGTACATATGGGAAGTCTATAGAGAGTTTAAAAATCACAACGCCGAAGCGATTTTATATTTTATTATTTTCATATATCTTGAAATATACCGTTATTCATGTCATGACCCTAATACAGCTAATATTTCCTAAAAAGTGTTTTTTTTTTTTTTTTCCTCTTCTTTTAAGAAACATAAAAAATGTTTTTTTTCTGTTTTTATTTAATGACAAGAAAAGTTTTTCATTTTTCTATATACATGAAAAAGTTATTGGATTTACTACAATTTTCGGTCTCCGTTCATGGATGAATCTATACGTTTCAAATTGACCTGAATACGATATTACCCTTTTAAGCAAATATTTGTGTGTTTATGTGTCTGTTATAAAAATTCGGTATTTTGAAGTTGGTATTTTGTTGCTACTTAAAATAAAATTGATCAACATGTGCAAGTTTGATAGCAAATTAATAACAGTCTTAAAAATGATAATACTAATAATCTAGATTTTACATACTAGACAACACGTAATTTAACGTTTAAAACTTTCAATTTCGTCGTTTTTTGTAGCTGTATACTTCAAAAAAAGACATTTGTTAAACATCTAAAGTATTACCAAAACAAATCAAGTAATGACCGAGAGTCATCTCTCGTATGAAAAGGGTTAAACGAATGGATTGAAAAATTACCAACTAATAAATGAACAATTAAATGATACATTTTAATTAATTGGCATTATGATAAAATAGAAAACCTATTAGAGTTTGATGGCTTTCTCAAAGAATATTTTTAATCTTACATGTACTCGTTTCTAAGAAAACTTTGATATTGAAAAAATAATAATAATAAATTTCTGAATAATTTATGTTATAAATAATAACAATAAGCACAGTCCTATTTTATACAAATTATTTAATGAAAAGGAGTAATATTTACTTTTCCTTGAAAATATGAAACAATCTAGTGTTTCACTCTTAAGTCTTTATCTTAGAATTCCTTTCAATACTATAAAAACAGATTGCAGATTAAGTCGTAAGACCAATAAGGCAACATACTAAAATTCAATCTATTTTAGAAGATAATCTAAAATAGGTTCAGGATCAGTTTTATTATACATATTAATCTGTGTGACCTCACCTCTCAACCACCCGTTTAATTAAAGTATCTACATTTTTTTTTTTTTTTTTTAAGGCTGTTATTATTTTGCTTTCAAACTTGCCAATGTTGATCAATTTTTTCAAATAGCAACATAATACGAACTTCAAAATAACAAATTTGTATTTTCTGTTATATTATTTGTATCTAATTTATACTGAAAACACATGTAGAAACAGATCAAACACTGAAAATTGGATTTTTGCAATAAATCACTTCAAAACCTGATATTGCACAAAAAAATCGAACATCAAAGAATACTTTGTTTATAGTTTAGACATGCAAAATTTATTTTTCTTTTTGAGCAGTGTTCTTCGATATAGTAAAATCGAGAAAAGCACATTCATCAAATACATTCAATAGAAATAAAATAAAAATAAATAAACTTTTAACATAATTTTACGTAGCTCTGTTTATCGCCTGTAAACTGCATTCGCATTACATTGCACTGAGAAAAAATTCTATAACTGACATCTAGAATTTAGGTTGTGGCTCTAGAAAAAATAGTTCTATGTCATCCTTATAAATTCTAGTCTCATTGGAAAGCGAGTTCTAGAAGCCCATATTAGAATTCTAGAGAGTTTGCCTATATTGTCGAGGGCAAAGTTATTTAAAAATCTCTGCAAATAAATGAACCTACAAGAGACAGGTTTCAGCAACTATAATCTTTGTTTATTACCAAATTCTAGAAAATCAAGCGACAATTTCTCGCAATACAAATGATTTAGAATATTTAGAGTATTCAGATTATTGTTTCACCATCTAGAATTGTGTACACTAGAAATTCTCGATCATTTCGTCCATTCAGTTTATTGGCCTGACTTACGCGCATAGCTCGGAAATCCGTATCTCTCGTTTAGAGATTTAGAAAATGACCACATATTCCCCACTTAGATGACCACTTATTCACCACATAGATGAAGGCGGTGTATTTTTTTTTTTTTTTTTTTTCAGTGTTTATCATCTTGTAGAGAAGCAATGTTATTCAAAGATCTTCATGTAATCCCCTTCTTATTACGTATAAAACATGCTTCAACTTTTATTTTAACAAGTGATATTATTTGGACCCAAGAGCCTTACGCGCATAGCTCGGAAATCTATAATTCTAGTTAAGGGATTTAGAAAATGGCCACTTATTCATTCTAGAGGAAGGCGGTATATATTTTTTTCTCAGTGTGTAAGATAAAATTTAGTTTTGTATGAAAAACATTTAACACAAAATTAAATAAACTTTCAGCATTTTCTCATTATAACCAAATACTTTGGGCAGCCCTATAAAGGATTATGGCCTATGAATGATTTCCATACCAAAATCTACACAAAAAATTATTTTATGCATATAAAATAATATATTCATTCTATTTTGTTTAGGGTAGCCTATACAAGTAATACTGTACTTACCAGACATTTCCTCCATAGATTTAATGGATTTGAATTCACTTAGAATTATTCCCTGTACGCGAACTATTCGCTTGATCTGAACGAAACGTTTAGTGTGGCATGACTATATCACACAGATTTAGAATACTGTGTTTCGACTTCCTTCTACTATTTGCTTGTCAGATATGCTGATGACAAACATATACAGATGCAGACACACGCACAGACCAACCGCAAAAAACATAATTTTCTGATTTAAGAGACCTCAAGTTGTGTAAATATAACAAAAAATTAGTTTCAAAAAAAAAAAAAAAATTTGACTGAAAAATAATATTTTTTCTACCATATATATTTGTAAGAGAAAGTAAAAAATGTGCGCATTATAATTTTATAAATTCCTTGTTTTCATTTATTATGCAGCAAAGAAATAGGACAAGTATTTTGATTACCAATTGCAAAAGTACTGTAGACATATTTAGCAATTTATACATTTGCATATATATCATTCTAAATATTGAAAACCAATTAAACACAGCCGTATTTTATACAAACTATTTAATGGAAAAGATAAATATTCACTTTGCTCTGAAAATATGAAAAAATACATGCATTATAATTTCATTAAATCCATGTTTTCGTTCATTATTCTAGGATAGATATTTCAATTATCAGTTGCAAAACTGCTTTAGACACATTTAGCAATTTATTCATTTTCATATATATCATTCTAAGCATTCAAAATCAATTAAGCTATTTACATTTCCTGTGTTATTAATCTAACATGGAAATTAAATTATTAATAATTGAAACTGACATCCAATTATATTATTCCGTAGTTTGTTCGTAACTGTTTCAAGAAACATTCTCAAATAAAATAATTTTGACTTTTAAAAGTACATATGTGATTATAACGTAATTATCTCATATACATTTCGGTAATTAGAAGATAATCACCGTATTTTCAATTTTAATCATAACCGTAAGGAGACATTGCTTCCAAATTTCATTTGAATATTCATTAAGGCCGCAGTCTAGCTTTTATATTTTGAATACAAATATATGATAATACATTTCTACCTGCGTAATTTGGTATATCTTGTATTAGTAGCTAATTAACATTTTAAACGAGGCTGTGGCAGCATTATATATCTATAATTAGAGAAAAGGGTATAGAGAATGGGCATTTTTAAAATACATTTTTTCTTCATTAGTAAAGTGTATTTTTATTATATATTTAAACAGTCATTATACGCTTACATATGGGAAGTCTATAGAGTTTAAAAGTCACAACACCGAACAATCTTATGTATATTATAAATGTGAATGTCTGTGAATTTATTTGACTTTCATTGAAATTATTTGAGTTTCACGCTAAAACTGCTCGACGGATTTCGATGAAATTTATAATGGAGATAGCTTATACGCTAACATAGAAAGTTGGCTGCCTTTTATTCTGAAAAAAAAAACATTTTTATTTATTTTATTTTATTTTATTTTATTTTTTTTGTTATTTTTATGCATAAAATAGCAATTTTGTAAGCTAATAATAGCAAAAAATTAGCCATTTAAATTTTATCCATAATTTAATTGTTGCCAAAAAAAATACGAGTTTAATTTGTTTTCCAACAGGAAAATAAATACATTTATCTGAACGTGCACAAAAATAAATAAATAACAATATAAATTATGCATCTCACAAAAATTGTCGTCATTTTTAATTTAAAATTTCTTTTACACATTGATAAAGTGCTAATATAGTTTACGATGAATATATATGATGTACTAAAATCAGTTTTATTTATAGATCCTCCTGGGTGATTTTTTAAATTGTTGCGTTGAAGTACACCGAACATTTTTCGCCAAGATGTTTAATTTAGCAACAGAGATTTTAATCTAGGTAGTTCAAGAAAAATATAAAAGAGGTTTAATTTAGCAACAGCGATTTTAATCTAGGTAGTTCAAGAAAAATATAAAAGAGGTTTAATTTAGCAATAGCGATTTTAATCTAGGTAGTTCAAGAAAAATATAAAAGAGGTTTAATTTAGCAACAGCGATTTTAATCTTGGTAGTTCAAGAAAAATGTAAAATTTATAAAATATTACAAAACGAAAAAAATAAACTGAAATAGTAGTCACATAAATGATCTATTTTTATCTGAGTAGATAATTTTATAGAAAAAAAAGTGCAGTTTTAAAAATAGAAAACTTATTTCATCAAACACTATTTTAAACCTAAAAAACATTAATAAAATAAACAGAATATGAAGGGTTCTTATATGTTAACTAAAAGGTGTCCGATAAAATGCTTTCTATTTTTATGCAAGAAATTATACAAAAAAAAAAAAAAAAAAAAAAAATCGCTAATATGGCGACAAAAATTCAAAAGCCGCCAAGGGAGAGATATAATAAAGTTGTGTAGCACGATAATGTTTAGTTATTTATTTATTTTTTTATATACCAATCACTACGCTAATTGAACATACAAATAAATGAGCTGCTGTGTGTGACTGCACTTGCACGCTGTCGGGCAGAAATATTTGATTAATTCAAATTAATATTTAAATAACTAAATAAAGATATGTTTAATAGAAAGCATAGTCTTGGATACAAACTTAGCGAGTGGGCTACCAAATTTGGTTAAAAATGATAGTTTACGGTTCCGATGTTTCGAAGCTCTCCGACACACGAGAACATAGACCTTGAGCTTACCAAGGGATTCTCGATGGAGTCATCTCCAAGCCCCATCGCCAAAAGTTATAAATAGGTGTGAGTTGATTTTTGCGAAAGAGTATGTAGTCACTGCGATCCAGAGATATTCAGAGACCTATTCTGAGTCATTGCACTTTACGGATTGAGCTCTAAGCGACTGGACATTTTTCGTGAGTGAGCGAAAATTTTTGCTCTGGTGTACGAGTAGTTGGTGTTATTTGCTTTACTCCTGTTGAACAAGTGACTATTTTTTGGACTGTCTCAGAACATTCATCGAATAATGACTTATAATGTACGAGTAACAGCTTCAACTGTTTCCAGAATATTCGAAGAATTAACACCAGCTATTGGACTGTTTTCGAAAATATTTGTTTAAATAATAGTTTTGTTGTACAGATTCGAGAAGTTCAAAAAATGTTTGATATTGCCAAGGAGGTCCCATAGTAAAGCTGTGACGAAAATAGTCGCCAATGGAAATATATTCAGTTACAAAGAAATCATTTAAATATAGTGTCCAGCGAAGCGGGCAAAGCTTGCTAGTGGTGTTATATTTTACTATTTTTATATGTCTAGAAATGTAGCGTTATAAAGGTCATGACCCAAATACAGAAAATACTTTCTAAAAAGTACTTTTTTTTAGAGGAATAAAAAATGTTCTTCCAATTGCCTCCTCTCTTTTTTGTTAAAATGTATTGCAAATCGAATTCAAAATGCTTCATAAGTATTCAAGCGAGCAGAGAATTCAAATTTCGTTATAACCTGAAATACACTGTTTAACAGTGAGGCAAAAATCACTTATTTCCAAACACATCATGTGCTTTAGTATAGCGCTGAAAATAATGACTTACATTTTAAAAATTGGTGATCTTATTTTTGAAATACATCCTATACAGATAGAGAGAATATATTTTTGAAGTATATCCTATACTCAAAAATGCTACAACATATGATTATTATTATTATTACTATTATTATTATTATTATTATTATTATTTTATTTTTGACACTCCTCTTCCCAGTAGGTCTTATTTTTGAGACATGAAAATGATAAAATTAAAATTACATATGCCGTACGCATGTACTACCATATGCTGTTTCTGTGTGGTGATGATTAGTATGTTGCGTACAGTCGGTAACAAAAGTGTCCGAACACTAACAAAAATTCCTATGTAAAAAAAGTACACTTCATACGGTTTTGTTAAAAAGAGTCCTTGTCGAATCCTGTTCTTAGTCAGTGTAAGAACACGATTCGACAAGGATTTATTTAACAAAACCGTATGAAGTGTTCTTTTTTACATAGGAATTTTTGCTAGTGTTCGGACACTTTTGTTACCGACTGTACACCATAGAAAGATGCACTGTTTGATACAAATATTCCACTTCGTGTAGTCACAGCAAGAGAGAGATCACTTTTCAGATAGGGAGCCACTATCAAATCTGTGTAGAACATTAAAATGGCGTCCGTTAAAGATGGTCGCCATCAGTTGTCGTATTGTTGCACTATATATTGTAGGCCAACTCATGACGGTCCGATTTCGATATTATTTTATTTTATCGTTTTTTTTTTTTTTTTTTTTTTTTTTTTTGAAAATACTTATATATTTATCTTCACACGTTAAAACGTATACGCAGTTTTTTTAATTAATTTTTTGAAGGACTTTTTTTTTTCTCTTATTATTACTATTTTTATTTATTTGATGATTTGTGACTTTCTTTCATATGTGTTAGATCTATTATTGTATTATATGGACATCCATACATTTCAAACACTGTACGTACTTTGTTAAACATTGTTTTAACCCTTATATCCCAAATTATCCTATGTTTGGAAAAAATAGTTTGAAACTTTTTTATTATATTTCTTTATGCATGAGAAACATTTCATATTAAATTTAGCCGAAACTATAGCTTAACTATAGGGAAATCTTACACTCTAGGGACTTTTAAGTCCCAATGAAATTCTGTAGTAAATTAAAACTATATTGAGAATTTTTTTTTTCTTTTTTATGGGACTTTAAACTCTCAGTGGGATACAAAGGGTTAAAGTATGTTAAAACTGTCGTAAGGCGTATGCGGCTGATATATATTAACTCTGAATTTCTTCCCAATGTCATACTTTAGTCAAGATGATGCTTAATTCAAACATACAGTGGTAAACACTTGATTTACCCTCTCACACACACACACTGTTAAATCACTTTTTGGTGTTCACTAGAAGACACTTTAAACGAGAAAATTTAAAGGAGTTTCAGAATTTAGGTTCAGTGCGGCATGGTTTAGATTTATAAAATGATTGCAAATTTTAAGTGAATGAAATGGAATACAAATAAAATAAAATAAAGAAAAGTGGCAAAAAGGGTACCCTTAACTTCAATAAATCAAAAGTTGGCAGAGGAAACAGACGCAAACTTTCATCGTTCTTGCACAAAACATCATCTAAGAACAGTTTCGTAACTGATTCAGAAAGTAGTATCATGTGGCCATCACATGACTTCCTCTTATATAATTTTACACAAAATTTATTCAATACAAATTATTTTCCATTATAAATGCAGACGATTTTTATCTGACGGAATTATATTATCACTAAATGCCGAAAGATGTCATTTTTTTTGCAAATCAAAAGAAATAAAGAAATTTCCCTAAGTTTTTTTTTTTTTTTTTTTTTCGTTAAAAGATAAAGAAATCGATAACTTTGTTTTAAATTATCACAGATCTATAGTTCAACCATTCATTTTTAAGGTATTGACGAGACCTTTCTAAAAATATCCGTATTGAAAATTTACTCCTCCCGGTGGGTACTTCCTCCCCCCCCCCCCCCAGGGGGGACGAGATGCTTTCACATCCACAATTTTTTTCCCTAGTTAACTACTACTATTTTCAATAATTCATATTAATTTTACAATCGCATGATTAAAATAACTCTCATTATGTACGTTTATACGAAATTTTGGCCTATACTGCCATGTTAAAAATTTAGAAAAAATGCGATCACATCGCTACCTGTTGAGATATTGTTCCATAAATCTAATCAGCACCAGTTTATGTCAGGGTCCAACTAAATACCAAGTTTGGTTAAATTTCGCCCATTGGTTCGTGAGTTACAGCGTCTACAAAATTTGTAATACACACACACACACACACATTTTCTAAAAACAGTCAAATCGAGTTCAGGACATCCCAAAACGTTTAAATCCATCGAAAACTGGATTTCGAAAATTTTCTCGAATCCAATACTTTCTCTATATATACATATAGAAGTAAGTAACAAATGATACAAAAAAAAGCTCTTGGGTCAAAATAATATTATTTGTTAAAATAAAAGTTCAAATATGTTTTATATGTAATAAGAAGGGGATTTCATGAAGATTTTTGAATAAGATTGCTTCTCTACAAGACGATAAAGTTAAGATATATTCTGAGTTTTCCAATAACACTGAACTTAAAGCCTTCTTCTAGAGTGACGATTTAGTTGCCAGAAATGCTAAGTACCAAATGAAATGTCACACAAATCTGACAATTTGTCTGAAAACATTAAATGAAGTAAAAGAATGCTCTTTGTTTCCGTTTGACGATTCGTCAAACAGAAAATCCAGGCCTTTGAATCTGCAAATTGCATTCAAAATATGTTATCTTAGAGCTCTTTATGCTAATAGCCTAACGAATGTGCGAGTGGAAAGTAAAATCTTATAAATATGCGTACAACAAGATTACTCGAAACAGTTCTTGTTACCTTCTGCCACTCAAAACTCAGCATTCAAGCACAAAGTCATTAACTTAAAAAAATTCTTCACGCAAGGGAAAAACTTAATTGCGTTTGCCTTCTGGTAGTAGCGCGTGTTTATTGCACCTGAAAACGAAAAGTTACATTCGTTAGAAACCAGTAGTTCTTGCTTTAATTTTACGGTGTGTGAAGAAGTTTTCAAGTTTAAATTTATTCATTGTACACCAATTCTTTAGTTTGTTATTGCAAGCACAGAATACTTTCTCAAACGAGATAATGTTTCCAAAATGTTCATTCTCAAAACCTTAAAGATGATGATGATGTCGATAATTATGTTACACTGTTAAAAAAATGCAACTTTCCTGCTAGAAATTCTCTGTAATTTGAGAAAAAAAGTCGTAAATTAAGGAAAAATTACGTTTACAAAACGTATTTTTCAGTTATTACAGAGAATTTCTGACAACAAAATTTCTGACAACAGCATTTTTTTAACAGTGTACATGAGAAAGATTCATCAAACAGATTACAAAGGTAATAATTTGGAATAATGTTGTCTTTGGTGTCACCCGAAATATGATCAATAAACAATTAAGTAATCTTTTAGAACTTTTGGCCCTAGTTTGGCCCCATTTACTTCATGGTTACACTTTAGCAGACAACACAATTAGTGTAACTCAGCCTGTTTGAATATCAGCCAATTACTTTTTAAGCACAAGGGAACAATTCCTAAAGACAACACTGTTCATCGTAAGGAAGATCACGGACCTCCTGTTTCATTTGACCCATCTTCATTTGGAGTTTGAATAGTGCAGTAATTGAATAACAAAATAATTGTAGTTATGCATACAAAAAAATAATAATAATAAGGAATCTAAATACCAAAAACGAGAAAAAGAAAAATAGAAATAGAGAGATAAAAGTTAGCCTTACTCGCTTGGCTATTCTATAAAATCTGGAGTAGTTTGCAATATTACTTTACTACAAAAACTGAGAAAACTTCTCGGTCAATCATATAGAAAACTTCTGTTTACTTCAAAAAATTGCATTCTACAAAAGATACCTAACAAAAAAGAGGCACTATGGCAACACTGCCTTCCGTCAGCTTACCAACCAGAACTAGTTTGCGATCTTAAAGGCTAGTAACGGAAAATAAATACCCTTGGGCCCGAAGTATGAGAATAGACCACGGTTGATGGAAAATGGACGCTAGTCTGGTCTTCCTTCTATTACCACTGGTGAACAACAGTTTCGTTGTCTTAGATCTGTCACTTGTTTTGATTACTTTTAGCCTCTGTATCGAAAATTAATTGTAGTTTTTGTCTATCAGATCAACCTTTTTAAGCTACAGTATACACCTTCTTTATCTCAAAACTTATACAAAATGTACATAAAATGGAAAAAATAAAGGGAAAATATGCTAAATATACTTCTTACAAATAATAGTTTAATTCAAGCATTCAAATTTTATAACGTACGCTATTCGCCATTAAAATAGCCACAACAGGAAGGAATGCAAATAGCGGAGTGTTATTTATTAAACACATACATTGGAGTAGGAAGAACAATTGATTAAATTTTCAGGAAATTGGAGTTTTATGTCCTGAGAAATCAGTACATAAAAGAACGACCTCTAGCAGCAATAAGAGCACTTATTCGCTTAGTCGTTGAATCAAACAACGATTGAATGACATGTACAAGTACAGCTTCAACACGAAGCAACATTTCATAGACCGTTGTAAATGGAGAGTGGTGGCTTGCGAGTCGTTTGGCAACTATTAACCAGACGTTTTCATATAATGCGAGATCAGAAGAACACACTAGTAGAATAATAATCAAACACCTACTCTATAAAAAGCAGTCCTGTCAAAACCGGTTGTACGACCGGTCGCGCATTGTCCTGCTCAATTGTACCGTTATGGAGATGTCGAATATATGGCAAAGCCACAGGCCTTAACTCATCAGAAATGTAGTTGTCACTATTTAGTGTGCCGGAAATACAAGCAAGATGTGATCGAGACCTGTATCCAGTGCCACTGAATACCATCACTCCAGTTGATGGTATAGTATGACGATAACTAATGGCGATAACGTATGACGATAACGATAGCTGGCAATGTGCATTTTCCACGATAAAGCCAAAAACGGAAACCATTTATCTCAAAACCAATTTTTGCTACACCACTGCGTGTATTATTAAACGTTTAACTCAAGTTAAACATAGAAAAGCAGATAATTGTGACGAATAGTAATTAAAAACTGTAATGGGCATTACCAAACACTAAGAAAAAATCAAACGATCATCATTTTGAGTTTAAAAAAAAATAGTCCATTTTAAAATAAATACCTTTAATTTTTCAATTTTTCATTTTTTTTTTTTTTTTTTATGAAAAGAATTTTGTATTTTGTAAAATAGAATGTAGCGAGTCCCATATGTATCTCTGAATAAAATCTATCTTTTATGTAATTTCAGCCCTAAGATAAATGATTTTTAAATTTAGACTAAAGTGATGAAATGTGATGTAATGCTTCTAACTCATTACACTTCATTCCTATTTTATATGTAATCGATCTAGACTATACATGTTCTCAACATAAATTTAATTTCTAATTGTAAAATAACAAGCTAATTTAATTATTTAACTATGCAAAAATAAATAAAACATTCCACCCCATTACAAGGAAACTTAATTAAGCTTCCATTAGAGCCGTACTTTGAATATAACAAACTTCTTTTACAACATAAATTTCTTCTTTTAGATATAAATGATTTTTTTTTTCTATATGTATGAAAGAGATAAGACTACCAATTCTTTTTCTTGTTTTAAAATGCTGCTATTAAAAAAAAGAGTATGTTTGGAAAATTTTAATATATATCGCACTAAAAAAAAAAAAAAAAAAAAAATCTAATTAAAATTAATTTAAAATTCCGTTATTAAATAACGAAAGCTAAAAAAGGTAATAATGAGACTAGAATTGATTAAAGGTTATTAAAATCAAAGTCGTAACTTTTCTAGACTCTAACACATATAAATAAATCTAAAAATTTGTTTGCGTGAATAGGTTAAATTTATTTTAATTTTCTTCTTTCATTTTTAAAATTCTGATTGGTTTATAAATTAAAGAATCGACGTCTTTATAACGTCAGTTTTTAAGAAGCCACTTTTTAGTGCTTGTGATTTTTAAGAGGACGCCTAATTAAGCTTTTGTATTTTAAAAAGTTTAATAAAAAGTTTAATAAAAAGACAAACTTAAAATGTAATTTTCTTTTATAAAATAAGTTTTAAGCATTTTATATTCTTCTACCAGTAAATGGTAGAAAAAGTGTTGTTTATGGGTCTAATTATAGAAATTACGTTTTTGCTATATTTACACATTTTGGGATCCCCTGAATCCGAAAATTAGTCTTTTAGCGACTAATACGTCTGTGTGGGAAGCTCATTTATCAGCATAACTCAGGAATGGAATTTAGGAAGAAGTCCAAACACTGAATTTTAAATCTGTGTCAAACAGGAATATTATTTTAAATTTTTTGTTGGCATCGGGAAAATCGTTCGTGTACAGAAGCATATAAAAATATTGAAATACATGGGCGAAAACATCTCTTAGGTACACTTTCATATATTTAAACTTTAAAACTTCTTTACACACCATAAATTCATTACAGGCACAATCGGTTTCTAAAGGATATGGTCTTTTTTTCTTCAGGTGCAAAAAAAGACCATGGAGGCAAAACCAAGACTGAATAAAGGAAAAACCCAAGAGAGGAGTGACACAACTAGTCAAAAAGACAGCAGCATGCAACAACCAATCAGAAGGGGACACAGTAAAAAAACAGGGGACAAAAGAAACAAACATAAAAAAGGAAAGAACTTGTTTAAATACTTAATATATTTAATTTTTTAAATACTTGATATCTTTTCATTACACTAAACCAAATTAAATTCACATGTATCATTTATATGCACTAAAGCATATGTGAATATGGTACGCAAAATATTTCTTTCTCGTTTGCATGGCCACACAAAAGAAATTTTATATATTAGCGCTATGTTTGAAAAAGACTCAAAATGCATTTCAAGATTTATCATGCATTTTTCTTTGAACATTACTACGTTTAATTATGCTGTTTAGTGCATATATAATGTATAAATAGTGTACATGGCTACACAAAATTAGTAGAATAAATTTAAAAGAGGGGTGAGCGCTGAAATTCTCTAAATAATGTGCAACAAATTTTAATAATTAATAAACGCTTTAAATTCTTTACAAATGTAGTGACAATATTTAAACAGGAGGTTAAGGGGCGTAGTATAACCCCCCACGCACACACTGGGAATATTTTCGTGAGATGAAGCTGTTTCTAAACCTATTTTGAAATGTTATTTAATATATATTACAAATGTTTAAATACAGATAAATAACTTAAACTATATTATAACTTACTTAAACCTTAAACTCTACAGGTATATCCAGAGTAATGTAAGGCAAGATAAAGTAAAGCGAGTGCCACACCAGTTTAATAAATAAAAAAAAAGTTAAGAAATATAATAATACATTAAATTATTTGTTATTTCTTGATATTTTTCCAATGTCATGTTTATATTTTATGGTTAAGATAAGGTTATGTACCATTAGGATGTTATAACAATTTTTCTTCAACTTAGTTTCTTAGAGAGAAATTATTTTAACATTAAAGATTTAACTGCAAGGAAGTTTTATGCACCATAAAATAAGAAAAAAAAATTAATCAGAAATTTTCTTTTGCACCATAAAAACTACCTTGTTTTATATGGTGAACTAGCAAATGTATTGTCCTAGAAAAGAATACCAGCGTGACAACTCTTTAAAATTTAAAGAGTAACTATTGGTAATATAGAGCAAAATTATTGAAATTGCCTACACGAACCCCATTCTTCCCTCTAATGCAATCTTTTTTTTTAATTTTTTTTTAATTTTTTTTTAATGAAATAAATTTTATTCATTTGTAAATAATAATAATAAATAAATAAATAACTGTTCAGTGATTGATATAATTAGAAAAAAAAAACACATAATTAATCTCTTTATTTTTTTAATAGGATTACTCAGAGTTTTAAAAAGTTTCCAATTAAGTCTTTAAACAGAAAAATCATTGATTTTTTTTTTTTTTTTTTTTTTTTTTTTCCATAAACGAAAAGCATGGGTGGCATTCAACATTGTATAAATAAAACTTATTCGCCATTTTGTAATAATTTTACCAATTATACCAATAAAATAATAATTTTAATGTTTATTATCCAATTTCGTTAAAATTTTATGTACCATTATTAATAATATTTATTGATATATATATATATATATATATATATATATATATATATATATATATATATATATATATATATATATATAAATCATAGATATCGCAATAAAATTTAGCCTTATAATTTAGCAATTAATAAATATAATAAATACAAAACAATACCAACACAACAAAAAAAAAAAGAACTGATTGTAACATATAGGTAAGACTGACACAAAAATGTTGCGACACAAATTAAGAACCAATAAGAGACAAAAACAAATTAAATTACTTACGCCGACATAAATAATTATAGTAAAAAAAGGTACCATTAAACTTAATGACGGAGAAAGTAAATAAAGGACCACAGAAATAATAATTGGATAAAATGCTTAAAATTTGAAGTATAAACTCTTCAGGGGGCATGTACTGCAAAGCTGTGAAAGCTGCATCGATTTCGTAAAACAATATAGCTAATCATAGCAATTTATATTGTTTGAGCTCCGATCGAGGCAGCAAAGCCATGTATATATATATCTGTATGAAAATAAATAGAAATTATGTTATTCAGTATAATAAAAGCTAAAAAATAAATATGATCTTTATTTCATGATAAGAGCTAAAAGATATTTATGCGTCAATTATTAAATTTTCAGACATAACGTTTTCCAGTCATGGATATGCATGGATTAATCTAACAAATTTTATTAAAATAAATTACATGAATATTATTTTTTCTTTTATTTCTTATTCTTAAAGTTTTAAAGATATAAATGATTTATAATGCTATAATTTAAAAGATCACAGTCTTTATAATGTTAATTTTCAGAAAGTCATTAATAAAGTTTTGTTTGCGATTTTTAAAAGGATATATGATTAAACTATTTCTAAATAAAACTGGACATATAACGTTGTTTCCTTCAAAAAAATATCATTTTTTTTATAAATACAAAACATTAAATTCAGTAGTAGATTAATCAAAAATAGTTGGGCTTTTTCTCATAAGTGTTCAGTGTTACTAATATTTTTCCCGGCTTACATTCGAGGACATACCATTATAATATTACTTTTCTTTATTTTTAAAATTAATTAATTAATTTAATTTTTAATACATACTGGCATAAAAGTTTATCTGTAATTCTCAATACAAAAATAAGTTTAAACTAGATATATTGTTTTAAAATAAATTTCAATGTTATATTGAAAACGGATATCTAAATATTTGGAAGGATATTTAAAAGATTAGTCATCTTAGTCTTGAAAAATCCCTAGGATAAGATTATTGTACATTATTATTATTATTATTATTATTAGTTTACACATATTCTAAAATTACTATTATTATTACTTTAAATAAATGCCTAGACATTACATTAAATAATACTAGCAGGCTTTGCCCGCTTCGCTGGTCACTAAATTTAAAAGAAACACTTTTCTATATAGCTTTATGAAAATAAAATAAAACAAAATACTGAAATTGCTCAAAAAGCTCGCTTCAGGTCCCTGCTGCCTTCGGCATCGATTTGGTCATGTGCTAAAACTCGGGCGCCTGTCCCTATTACCTGCGACATTGGTTTACCAACGGGCTTCCATTTAGGTGCTTATTAGATAACAGTTTCGAAATAGATAGAATCGAAAAATTGAAGTATCCTTTTCTATTTGAATCCCAGTTACATATGAACAACACATAATATTTGCTTTTACGTTATGTCCTATGTTTATATTGTTTATACGATCAACCATAAAATCACAGCAATTTCACGCCAAATATTACAATATGCTATGACCAGCTACGTCTGTCGCATGAGATAATTAACTTTTTGTGGTTATATATAATTCATGGTTTGTAAACCTGATCATAGTACAGCCTTAATATAGTTCAATTTGACGACTTTTGAATTTTTGTCACCATTTTAGACTTAGTCGCTTGTAGCAATAAGACCTAATCCCTCGTAACAATATGCTATGAGCAATATGAGTTTAGCGAACTAATATTTTTATGGTTATATATATTTCCCATTAAATATATTTTTATTTATTTATTTATTTAAATATTAATTTGAATTAATCAAACATTTCTGTTCGACAGCGTGAAAGTGCAGTCACACACAGAGGCTCATTTATTTGTATGATAAATTAGCATAGTGATTAGTATATAAAAAAATAAATAAATAAGTAAACATTACTGTGCTATACAACTTTATTATGTTGCTCCATTGGCGGCTTTTGAATTTTGTCACCATATTAGCGATGGATTTTTTTTTTTTTTTTATGAAAAGGGGAAGATTGTTTTGCTAATAATTTTATCAGACAACTTTTTGTTTATGTATAAGAATGTTTAACACAGGTTTACATAACAGTAATCGTTATCTTACCTCTTAATCTGCAACCTGTATTTATAGTATTAAATTTCAGGGTAAGAGAAAGTCGTGTGAGTGACACACCAGATTATTATTTTTTTTTTCTAAGCGAAAAAACAAATACAACACAGCATGCTGTAAAATTACAACAGCAGAGATCTTTTTTTCACTTTAACGAGTGCCTAATAGGTAATGTGCAGATTATCTAGGTAATTCGCAGATTACCTCAGTAATTTGAAAAATTAAACAATTTTCCTCACTTTAACGCATCACCCTAGTTAGTGTGCAGATTACATAGCTAATCTGCAGATTAACTGATTTCTGCACTTTAGCGGTAATATATATATATATCAACTTGTGCGTGCTTGAATAAATATTTAAATTACTCGTGAAATTTCGCACTAGAATATCGATAGAGGAAAAAAAGCCTTACAACTTACGCATAGTTAATTTGTTCTTGTACTTCAGTTTTGAACATATTTCTTAGAATGTTTTTAAAAGTGCTTAAATAGATTTAAAAAAATATATCATATTTTACGTCTTATAGAAAAAGTAAAATCAAGATTTAATGATTCTTTCGATATAATGGGTAATCATTCTTTAAAATATACTTTGCGTCTCTGTAATAACAACCCTCTATTTTCTAGAAAATGTAACATGATTAACATTTTTGTAAAATAAATGCTGCCATTAGAAAGTTTAAATTACTTTTTCAATAATGTTTGCATAAAAATGAAAGTGAAAACAGGGTTGAAATTTTTTCAAACAAGAAATTACTTTGGAAATTCAAATTCTGAAAAAAATAAAATAAAATAAAATAAAAATAAAAATATGGTGTAAGAGAAATATTGTAATTTTATTTATATTTTTTTACAAAGTGAAATCTAATAATAAAACTAGAATATACAAATAATAATTATTTGTTTTATTTAAAAAGATTTTATACGTTTATCAAGAAATGTAACTATCATTACAAAAAATAAATCAATAAGTATTATTATTATTTTTTTTTCTGCGATTACTTCAAATCATTTAAATGCCGATATTAAATAAAATGTATGTTTGAATTTTAAACAGAATTTTCTTAATTTGTACTTGAGAAAAAATAAATTAATTAAAATTCATTTGCTAAGGGAACCATAAATCTTGTTGAAGCGCTCTCATTGTCAAAAACATTGCAATAGTGTATTTTTACAAATTAATTTATCCCTTTGCATATAATTTTACCAGAAATATTATTTAAAATTAGCCACCTTTTGCGACCAACTGGTTTGTAAGCCATTGAGGTTATGACCTTGCCAACACTGAGGAAAAAAATATACCGCCTTCATCTAGAACAAATAAGTGGTCATTTTCTAAAACCATAAACTGGAAATATGGATTGTAGAGCTCTGCGTATAAGGCACGCCAATAAGCTGAATAGACGAAATGATCGAGAATTCCAAATCTATGGATTTCTAGATGGTGAAACTATATTCTGAATATTCTGAATCTTTTCTATTGCGAGAAATTCTCGCTTGGTTTTCTAGAATTAGGTCATACACCAAGATTATATTTGCTGAAACTCGCCTCTTGTACTCGCATTTATTTGCAGAGATTTTTACATAATTTTGACCTCAATAATATAGGCAAACGCTCTAGAATTCTAATAGGGGTTTCTAGAGCTCGTTTTCAAAGGGGACTAGAATTTATAAGGGTGACATGGAACTATTTTTTCTAGAGCCACAATTTAGGTGTTAGATGTTCTTTCTAAAATTCCTAAACGAGCTATAAAAAATAATGTCCTTCATTGTAAACATGTCCAAAAGTTCCAGGGTCATTTTCTGATAATGGATAATTTACTACCATTTTGAACGTTGCATTACATTCTAGTCTGTGTGAAGCCTAAAGGACCCTTCAGACACTGGCAACATACAGATCGTCAAAACTCATAAATTATCTATTGTCCGAAAGTGACACTTGAAATTTTGCACACATTTACAATGAAGGACATTACTTTTTATTGCTCTATTACAAAAGAGACCCCCTTCTCATGCAATTATCGCACTAGGAGGTTTGTGAGCTTCGATTGAAGCGAGCGTCGATCTCCTAAACCACATCAAAGAAATATCAATAGAGCCGACTTGCAGCTTTCTAAGTTGCCAGTCTCTGAAGGGTCCTTTAGAATGGTCCAATGAACTGCCATTACAGTTTTGATCCTCCACGGAGGGGATGGCTTTGGCACTTGAATGGCGCCTATATATGTAATTTGGATGGAACATGGAGGACACTGCGTCCACGTACGGTTGAATCACTACCCTGACGACACACTTGTCCACAATTCATCCTGAAGATGTCGCTAGGGTGTCCAAAAAGGTCTCTTTATCCATAGAACATCCTGAGGATGTCATTTAGAGAAGATGTGATATTAGGGTAGTCGATTCTATTTTGAAGAAATCTGCGAAATTTCAATAAAATATCGCATTAATTTTTCAAAAATTCTACCATCTGCTTTTCTGAAGGATCTCCGAAAACCAGGACCCACCTGTTGAATTTAGTTTTTTTTTTTTTTTTTTTACTTTTATATGCTGAAAATTATGAATAAAATATTTTATTTATTATATAAAAAATAGATAAAATATGCTTTTATTTTAGCCTTCGAAACCCCATATAATCCTTTAAAGTAGAGAGTCAAATCGCATATAATTCTTGCCAGTATCGCAAGCAGTACTTTAAAACTGGTCTGTTTTCAGTATAATGATACCGTCTTGCGACAAATTCTACATGGTCTAATGAACTGACGAAGCAAATTAGCTATCTAATTAACTAACCTAATAATATATTGTCAATTGTCACCATTCAGCTATGCTAGCATAAACTCTACATATAATCATTCTATATTTATTTATCATATAAACATACTTTTCTTAATTTCCCTAGAAGAATTCATTAAAATGCATAAAACGTTTTGGAATTACATTCCCATTTATTACATGCCACCTGAGTTTTATCCATACAAAAATTTTGTAGATGTAATCTATCGCATCATTGAACTTATCGTCATTAATTATATTTCATAATTATGTATAGTAGATATATGGTTGCGTGTTTTTGAATATCTTAATGTTTCAAATTTAAAATTTTCTTTTCAGTATCTAATTGAACCAATTTTCATTTGAAAACAATGGACCGTTTTTTAAGTAATTTGATTAATGGACTAAATTTTTCATAACGTAGTACTTATTTCTTTAACCAGCGAACTACGCAAGAAGACTAAGAATAATTATACCTTGTCGATCGCAATAAAGAATGTATATTCATTATGATTTTAATTAATAGGTGAATTATGTAATTCTGTATAATAAATAGTTAATAGTCTGTTTATTGCCATCTCTTTAATAAATTATTATATAATGTGCATTAACATGCAGGACATTATTAAATGTTGAAACGTTTAGAAAATATTATATTAGTTTTGTTGTTAAAGTATAGTGACAATAATTTAATAACTAATTGCCGAATGTAGACTCTGCTCAGTTTCTCATCATGTGAATTTTTCTTATATATTTTTTTTCTTTTTTACTATAGAGTTCATTTCTTTTACATTCATGTTAAGAGAAATGAACTCAATCGATCATCTTAAATTGAAATGGACCACCCATTAGGCTACTTTCCGCTGCTTCGATGAATTTACCTTATCATAATTTGTAGTTTAATTATATTAGGGTCAATCTTATATTTTGGTTTTTCACAACTCCATAGTACTTCAATTGAAATAATAATACCATAGTGTAAGCTTATGTACAAGGGGAATATGGCAAGTGAAATATTGCTCTATTCCCCCACGTTTAAAAAATTGTAAATTTCGAATAACTTTTTTTTTTTTTTTTTATAGTAGACTATTCATAGTCACTGACATTCATGCTACTAACATAAATGATATTTTAAAACGAGTCGTGCTGTCATTTGTTGTCCCAGGTTGAAGTTGTTTGTTGGTTGTGTGTTTGTTTTGCACGTCCAGGAATCACCAATTTGGCTACCGACTGGATTTGATCCTGGGTCCTTTGGATTCGAAATCTAACGTCATACCTCTGGACAAAAGGTCAATCCATTGTCTATCAGTAACATCTGATAATCTATCCTAAGAAATGGCGTCCGCTACACCCAGATATGGAGATTAAAATCGGAAGGTAATTTTCCTTAAAGTTTAAAATTTACCCCCCCCCCCAAAAAAAAAAAAAAAAAAAAGAAAAAAAAAAAAATCCAATGGACGTTTAACATAGGAAATCTTTTTCTTGGCCCCGCGCATGGTCAATGACGTCATCACTTCGCTTGCGTATAGTAATAAATTCTTTTTTTTTTTTTAGTCAATTTCGGTTAATTGCAATGCATTATGTTTTCGCCTAAAAATATGTATTCAAGTTAGAGCTGGCGTAAAACACAAAAAGAAAAAGAAAAAGAAAAAACAAAGAACAGAAAGAAAGAAATCAGATCTTTTTAAAAAATTTAGAACTTTTATAAATCAAATCCTTTTTCAATTTGCGTATATTTTCAACAATATAAACTTTGGATCTACCTCTCATTCACTCAAATTTCTACCATTCTAATAGCTGTTTTTTCTTAGAATAAAAAATCTGTAGTCGGCACTATAGTGATGCTACATCTATACAAATTACTGTGTTTATGGTTTTATTTGAGTTTTAAGAAATTGCCAGATTTGACAACTTTCCATTTTAGGTATTTTTTAATATAAAAAAATATATGTATAAAATGGAAAAATGCGTAAAAAATAAAAGTATTTTTAAATACCTTCTTAACATCGTAAGATTTTTTTTTTTTTTTTTTTTTTTTTTTTTTTTTTGTATTCTTCAAATCTGGCTAATCATACCATTCGAATGATACCACAATCAATCCTCTACTCCCATAATTAATATGTTAAAAGTGTACCGTAAATTTCATACTTGCCTATTAATGTATAGATAACTTCATGTTCCTTTGTTAATTGCTTTAGTCTGATATGTCTGTTTACTTTACTATAATCATTTGGGTACGCGAATATTCATTCATGGGTATTTAAAGAATATTTACAACAGTTTTCCCTTTATAATTTTATCAAATAAATTTCTGCTTATTATGGTAATATATATATATATATATATATATATATATATATATTTTTTTTTTTTTTTTTTTTTTTTTTGAAAGATTTTCTTAAGGAAATCCGACTTGTTTAAAATTAAACACGACCTGCAAGAGAAAATATTTAGCCGGCCCGATCCGATGCAAGACTCTTGCTCCAATAATCATAGAAAATTCTCCATCAGGTAAAATATTGTAACCACAAGTGCAATATGTAAGCAACAACGCATTCATGCAGAACTTGAACTTGCATTTTTCACCTCATGAATTCTAATGTATTATTTCATCCCAATAAAATGTTTATAAATATATATATTTCTTTTAATCTATGAGTTCTGCTTACAAAGAATTTATCATCATTAAACAACAGAATTTTGGTCCATTTTACTGCTATAATAATAACGTCTGAAATTAAAGTAATTTAACAATCTTTTGTATTAAGTTCGGCGTTTTACGTGATTTTCTTCGAAACTATATTGCTTAAATAATATACCCCGGCACTAGCGATTAACAACGAAATTTTATGGGATAAATACACACACACTCATACATGTATATATATATGCATAGTCTACAATTTAAAGCTTCATCTAAAAATAGGGGTCCTTTAAATAATATATGTGATTTTATCTTGAAATAAGAAAAAGTAACTGGAAATAATAAGGTTGGACGAAAACATACAGGTTTAAAAAAAAAAAAAAATGCTATAACGCTTTATATTCAAGTCCTTTAAAAATCTAAACATTGAATTAAACGTTTATTATTTTTTAATTTATCCAGTTTTGTATTTTATCACGCTCATATTAACATTGCCAAGTAAGAATCAGTGTTACTAAAATGCACCATGCGATATTGGTTTATGTCTTTTAAATGAACCAATAACAATTTCTTTAACTATTAACACGTGCACTTATCCACACAGAAGCTAAATTTAAATATTATAGAAAAAACACACATCATACTTAAGATTTTTTTGTTTTAATTATTATTTTATTTATTTATTTATTTATTTTTAATGTTTCACTTTTTAAAAAATACTAAAAATAGTTAAAATGTCATGCATAATATGTAAGCATCTCCATTTGATGAACTTTCAATCATTGAAATAAATATCGCGTTAATGAACATTTCAATATAATAACCAAATTTCTATAATTGCCCTATGCTAAATTTAAAAAAAAATCATAATTTTTAATATGTATTATCACAATTGACTTTATTTTTCATTAAATTTCAGAATAAAATTTTATAATTTTACACGAAATTGCTTTATTAAAACAAGAAATATAGAAATAACTTTTGAAGGTATACGAGTATGACATTCAACGTTCAAAGTAGAGCTAAATAATCAGCGTAAAACATGATAGTATAGTTTGATAAGTTTATTATTATTATTATTATTATTACAAAGTCTTTGAAGGACAATATGTTGCTGTAGGTATAAAATATTCGAAGTTACTATTAGTTTTCAATTTCACAGAATATTTACTCCGCAACATTAAAACTTATTTAATATTTATTCCATACAGTGTATTGAAAATAAATTATTTCTTATCACCAGTAAAATAAACATAAAATCTTCGTTTCTGTATTTTAAAATGTCTTATAGCTTCATATTCTACTCTAAGTTAAAAATATATTTTAGCAATTTAAATGTGGTTTCACTAATAAAATATTAATTTACTTGATTATTTATAATACACTAATTCATTTCCTTTTAAGTTTATTAAAATACGCAAACTATTCAATTATTTTATCCGACATATTTTAATGCTACCAATAAACTCAGTGCTTTTTTTTAGTCGTGTTGATCTATTGATCACTCAATCTGCGTTCAAACATTAATAGTTAAACGACAGTCTATTAAAATGGATACATTGTTACTACAGAATTGATGAAAATGTTAATGTACGCGTCACTTAAGCAAAGTAATAATTCATCATTTTTCCAGTTTTATATAAGCTCACATGAATGTCAGCTGACACGAGACATTGCGTTTATTAACCCGTTTATTTATCGTATTTGACAGCACATGTCATTATAATTTACGGAAAGGAAATGCGGATATGTGATGCTAAAAGTGTTTTTTTTTTTTTTTTTTCTTAATAATTTTTAAGCTTTCTATGCATATTACCAAGAAAGCTGCGGAACGAAATATTTTGATAAATTACTATGTAATATAAATTGTCGTTTTTTTCAAGTTAAAAGTCAAAAAATTTTCTTAACTTCATTGTTCTAAAGTGGAATATTTATTAATGAAGCTCGCATTTTAAAGTACATTTATAAATAGGTGCTTAAAAGTATAATTATAAATGTAAATATTAATATGTATATGTATGGAGTAATAGTTAATAAACTAAGGGGTTTTTCCCCCCAATATAATCAGATGTATTTTTAATTATTCTATTCAGAAATTCACTCATGTATGCATACACAAACACACGACATTTTTTCTTATTTTAAGGCAATTATTATGACAAATACACAATATGAAACTCATAGAAATATCTATTAATTCTCAAAAGTAATTTGAAAAATAAAAAGATTGTATATTTTACAAAATTTAAGAGAACGTGATAAGCTACTTTTAAATAAATATTTAACGTTAAACAATATTTTTCAATATTTTTTCATCCTTTAACGAAAAATCTCTTATGATCTCACAAATCATAGTAAATAAACAAAAATATGTTAGAGTTACAAGCTTATAAGGGTTTTTTCCCCAAAAACACCCTTTGGAAAGTGGTTGAAATAATTTGATCTTCAATTTAATTACGCAGCCTGTGAAAAAACCCTTAAGAAATTTCAATTTTTTGAAAATATCTAAAACCTAATTCGTTCTTTTTCATACAATTCGCTTAATTTTTATTCTATTCAAATGCACTTTTGATAAAAATTGCCCAATACATCTAGCTTTCAATCTATGCAATAAAAAATGCTTTACCTTTCGCACATGCGCAACAAAAACGTTTTTCATAAACATGTTCATATTTCATGAGATATTTCAGATATTTTATTCCGATTGCAGTATATTGTTTTAAAAGTATTTTTTCAACTTATCTGAAGGTGGGAATAATTTCATTAAAAACTCTGTGCATTATAAATAAAAAAATGTTGATTTTTTTTTTGGAGTTAAAAAAAAAGCTTATATCTCCGTTATTTAACATGCTAGCGTCACACAAATTCATCCACACATTGAACAGAGTCTGTATTAACATATCCTGAAGTTACAGTTCGTTTCGTTCACTTAACGTTACAGGGTGATCACAAACATTATTAATTTTGCACAGTTTGTTACCGGCCCCCTAATTGTTGTCTTAATCCAATCTTCACTGAAAAACATGAGGAAGACCCAGTTCTTTAAATACCCAACGTTTGAGAACATTTCATTGTGAGATAAGTTTCTAATTTGGAAAAAAGTGATCGTTTGCAAATCTTTCTAAACTTTTAAACAGGAGTGTATATATATTAGCATATCATAAGATAGGTGAGCTAAAGGTGGCCCATCCCCCTAAAAGAGGTTTATTTAAATTTTTAACCACAAAATGGTGCTACTGCATTGTAAATTATGTATCTTCAGGGTTTGTGACTGAATTTGAAAAGATTATCTTGATCAACCGTCATTGTTAGAAGTGATTTCACTTTAGATGAGTAGCCGTTCTAATTTTCAGCTAAGAAGATATTTTAATTTACATGTATTTAATTTCTTAGAATTTTGAACCGTGTTATGTTTTCTGAAAATTTATTTCTTTCTCTTTAAACATATTAACTTCATTTCTAATAAATTTATCAGATTAAAAGTTTAATGCCGTGCAAATGGCGACCCTATGCATGTTCTCAAGGTGGCCCAGATGTCGGGAAACGTTGGGGCACGTGGGCAACTTAGCAAATACTTAAGTTAATAAGGGTAACTTTCAAAATGTTTGCTTAAATATCTGAAAAATGATTATTAACGTTTATTTATTCTCCAATTTGCACGCTATTAAGAATACCAGAGAGAAACCTCGAAAGAAGTGAATGAATTTCAGAATAGAAGTCTCGAACTAACTTGTATAAAAAGTGGTTGAAAGTCTTTTCATGTCAAAAGGTAATAATAAGAAGAAATATCCGAAAAATAGCAAAAGAGCGTTTTAAGCACATTTTAAAAGTGCTTTCAATATATGGGCCACCTCTGGAACACTATGCGCCAAAGGTGGCCCACAAGCTAAAATTTTGAAATTGTATTATAAAAATCTCTAAATTACATTTTACAAAGAAAATTATACCTAATATGTGTAAACGATAAGTGTAGCATTTTACGAAAAAAATCCCAGCCATATAAACCCAACCAGAAAATTATAAAAAATTCTCAAAGCTTAACAATGGCTCACCTATCTCATTCGTAGCATATCATAGCCGTTTCAAAACGAAAATTACAGCAATAGTTTCTAGATATAATTAAAAATTAATGAATAAAACAAAAGTTACATAATCAAACTATAGCTTTTTATAAAGCATTTTTATGTGCAAATCTTCATAAATAATACCTTGCTGTAAAATTACAAGATTAAAAGTTACGTTTAGTATTAAACGTCAAATAATGACTCAAAACAGGATACCTCATAGATTCATATTTCTTAAGAAAATTTTAACAGATAAATATAATTTCACTAATATTTACGATTTCAATAATAATTGAATAATTAATTTCCTTCTAACCGCATTACAATTTATAACATTTAAGTTATTATATTATGGCATTAACTTCGTGCTATTAATGATCTCACTCTCGCTGATTTTTTGCTCATGTTCTTCGATTAATCAGTCAATCTTCGTTTAAATATTAATGGATAAATGACAATCTACAAAAAAGGACACGTTATTACTACAGAACTGATGAAAATGTTAATGTAAGTGTCACCTAAGCACCGTAATAACTCATCATCTAACTCATGTCCGTATAGATTGCATGGATGTTAGGTGACACAGACACTGCTTTTATTAACCTATTTATTTATCCTATCTAACAGCATATGTTGTGACATTTTTCCTAAAAGTAAGGTGAATATGGGATTTCGAAAGAGAAATATTTATAAGTTTTCGTTTTCTATATTCATTGGCATTTTTAACAATGATGCGAAACTAAATATTTTAATAAATTAGTTTTCAATATAATTTGTCATTTTTCAACATCTAAAATGTAAAAATGGCTGAAAATCATTTTCATAACTCCATATCTCTAATAAAAGAAATTGTATTTTTAAGTTGGATTCATTGATAGAGGAATTTACATATAATTATAATAAAATATAATAGTACTTTTTTGTTATATATTAGAGAACAAGCAGACTACGCTCGCTTCGCTGGTCACTATTTTTAAATGAACCACTATAATTAATAAATTCTCAAAATTGCATTAATTTTTATCATGTGAAAAAAAAAAGAAAAAAGGAATTCTGATCGGAAACAATGTCGCGCCGCGTATCCACTGCCTTCGGCAGCGCAGGCCATTTTGCGCTGCCAGCGCGCATTTATGTTCGACACTCCTAAGGAATAAACATAAATATAAAATACAAAAAAAATCTTCTCTCATCGGTGTTGTAATCGGTCAGGTCCTCCGTTGCCTACGGCAGTGTATACACGCGCGTACGGCGCGCGTGTTGCTTCGCCCACCATTGAAGCCCCTCCTCATAATTTTACACTTTCAAAAACATCCGCAATCGTTTTCTCGGGCTTTTAAACCTAATAATTTTAATTTCCAACGTTTTATCTGAATTTCTTTATTTTTGCCCCGGCACCTGCCCCCTTCCTTTTCCGCCCCTCGTAATAATTCCACACTTTCGAAAATATCCGCAATCGATTTAAAGGGGCTTAAAACCTAATAATACTAATTTTCAACGCTCTAACTGTTATTTCTATGTTTTTGCCCCTTCGCACCCCCCTCCTTACCGTTTATTCTAATAATTTTTCTCTTTTGCAACTATATGCAATCGATTTGTAGGTCCAAAAATCCAATACGGTCTAATTCTATTGCTTTGTCCCTTCGTCCCGATTCTTCCCGACTCTCCTAAAAATTTTACAAATTCGAAAATATTCCCAATCGATTTGTTGGTATCAAAAACCTCTACATACCAATTTTGAACGTTGTAAATCTATTTTAATTTTTTTTTTCCTTTCGGTCCCCCTTCCCGACCCTCCTAATAACTTTACACTTTCGAAAATATTTTGACTTGAAGACCTCTAAAACCTCTCTGTACCAATTTTGAACAGTCTATTTCTATTTTTTGCCCCATAGCCTCTCCTCCCCCCTTCCTTCCCGCCTCATCTGAGACGAATTTCTAAAATTCCAGAAATTAGTTTTTAGATATTTGTGTGAGCTATATTTTAAAGAAAAAATCTCACATATATCTTTTTTTCTTTTCTCTTTTTTTTTTTTTTTTTTTTTTTTTTTTTTTCTTTCGTGATATAAAGGATTATTTGAAATAACGTTCTGTGCCCTCCCCCCTTTAGGGGCTGAATTTGTAAAATTACAGAAATTGGCTTTTAGGTATTTGTATTAAATTATATTTTAGAGCAAAAATTCACGTATAACTGTTTTTTGTTTGATGTATATATAGGATTATGTGAAATCACGTTTTGCGCATGTGAAATTACGGTTAGCCCCCCTCCCCCCCCCCTCCCTCTTCAGGACCGAATTTCTAAGATTTCAAAAAAATACTTTTTAGATATTTGAGTTGTCTGTATTTTAAAGCAATAATCTTACGGATTTCTGTTTTTTTTTTTTTTTTTTTTTAGATATGAAGGATTTTGTGAAATTACATTTTGCCCTCCCTCCCCTTGTTGTAAAATCGCTTCTTAGTGGATGTCTACGTAACAGAAGGATCATTGTCACAAAATGTCATACTTCTAGGTCCAGGTGTTTGGGCTGGGCGATGATGAATTAATCACTCACTCACTCACGCACTCACGACAATCGATTTTATATGTATAGATTAGAAGAAAGGATAAGAAAAGTAATTAAAAAATGAAATAAAATATCTACTTTAATTTATACACTAACATTAAATACTCTCTCCGTATTCTAATTTTTATTGTTGAACCTTTTATAATATGAAATCCGAAGTAATAATTAAGTTTCAAAATTAATATTTCATTTTAAGAAAAGCATGTATGTAAATACTTTTTTCTCTAAAATAAAGAAAAATAAATAAATCTTACAGACAAAAAAAACTATTTCACTTTTGTCTGACCATCTGACCGCTACTGACGGATATATCTGGCCAATGAGCTGTTCTTTTTTCTGCAATACACTTATAATTCAAAATTAATAACTGTGAATTTTTAGCTTATTTTTTAAGTTTGAAGGTCATGAATAATAGGCAATAAAAATAACATTTCAATTTTTCAATTTTCAAAAACAGTTAAAAGACTATATCAAGTAATAATACTATTTTAGGTTACAAAAGTAATTCCTAAATAACATTATTTACCATAAATCACTCATTTCCAATACATTTGACATTTGTCTAAATTGTCACAAAAGAAAATTGAAAAAATATTCATATTTTTTTCTAAACAAAATTTAATATCCAATTCATATTTTTGATTTAGACTTTTGCTCTACACATATTTGTAAACTTTTACGATTATGTAAAAACTGTTTTTTATTATACAAATTTCAAGGACGTTTACCACAAACAGTGACTCACTTTTTATTAGCACTCTAGTCCCATTATACATGAACATATCTGTGGTAAACCAAACTGTCTTTCAAGCAAAATCTCAATTAAAATTAATAGTCCTTATTTCTCCCTTGGTGATGATCTCGGTAAATTATAGAACAAAACCATGTGACACAAAAGTTAGTCACAAAGTTTCAATTAATAAACATACATACGTGTGACGGGGATGCCTCTTTCCACTTTCTCTTACCCTTGCGGTAGAGAAAGTATTGTTTTAGGGTCAAATTTTCGAAAGTGAGTTTTCGTTATATTTACATGTTCTGAGGTCCCCTGAATAAGAAAATTATGTTTTTAGCGAATGGTCTGTGTGTGTGTGTGTCTGTCTGACTGTCTGTTATCAGCATATCTCAAGAAGAAATAGTAGCAGAAATTCTAAACTCGATATTCTAAATGTGTATCATATAGGGATGCAATACTAAGCTTTTCGTTGAGATGAAGCAAATGATTCGTGTACAGAAACACTCAAAAGTACTCAAATGCATTACGTATATGGGAAATAACAGGAAAGTAGTTTAACATCTATAGACTTCACTAAACCAAATTAAACGAATATATATTTTTTGTAATAAAGGTAATCAACTCGGAAAAGAATTTCGTGTATGTAAGAGCCTCGCCTAACCCCCTGTGGGAAGTCCTCCCTCGAGGGGAGTAAATTTTCATGATGGGTATCTTTCAAAAAGCTCGTCGATACCTTTAAAACGAATGGTTGAACCATCAATCTGCGATAATTTAAAATAAAGTTTTTTTTTTTTTTTTTTTTTTTTTTTTTTTTTTTATGTAATATTGAGAAAAAATGCAACTTTTTATGGATATTTAGCGTTTTACTACTCTTAGAGTAACTTAAAAACGAATGATTTTAGGAGATCGAATGTTGTATTTTGAAGTTAATATAAGTCTGTTGCTGGAAAAGTTTGATCAAGATTGATAAGTTTCAATGAATGTCGAGTGTGAAAATTGTCTGTATAATTTTAAGTAAACTTTTAATTTTAATAACAGAATTAAATTCTATATAAATGTATATAGGTGCATTAATGAAACGGGGGTTTGAGTGGGGCGCTAGCCCCTACACACAGAACTAATTATCATATAAAACTCTTCCAAAGCCTAATTTGAATTATTTTAACATGGGTTTACATAACAATACTCGTTATCTTACCTCTTAATCTCCAACCTGTATTTATAGTATTAAATTTCAGGGTAAGAGAAAGTCGTGTGAGTAACATACCAGATTATTTCAAATAGATAAAATGAAATAATGAAAACCATTTTTTTTTTTTACTTTTTTAATTACTACAGTAACTATTGAGTGTACACAGACGGCAGTTTCAATACGGCAAATGTTTTGTCTAACATGCAATGTGACAATGTGGTAATCATTTTAGAAATTATAAAAATCTGTGGCAGACTACTTTTAAACAATAATGTCAAAACTTGAAAATTTTTCAATTTTTTTTTTTTTTTTTTTTTCAAAAATGTTTGGTATATTAAACGTTAATAATCTCTAAATAGAGTGAAAGTTTAAAATGAGATATGTAATCCCTCTATGATTCGAATACTAATTGAACTTCTTGGTTTTACGAGGGCTAACTATTTGCTGACAAATAAATTGATTCTGCGTTTATTTATTTTTTGTAGTAAATAAAACGATCGTACTTTGTTAAAAACAAAAGAAATAATTGTTTCAACGATCCTAATTGATGGCACTTTAGATTTTCGAATTTTACAGATGGTATATTTTCGATAATATGTTAGAGTCCCTTTTCATACGTAAAATTAATTTTAAATAATTCTTGAATAGATGATAAACTTGCATCATTTCCTACATGTCAATTAAAATGCATCTGTTCGCTAAAATTGTTTTTTTTTTTTTTTTTTTTTTTTACTTTACGTATTTATTACCATTTATAATTAGGATGCTGGAATTATATTGTAAAACTACTAATGGTTATATTTTATTCGGTAAATATAATAGAAGCAGAAATTTATCACAGATAAATAAAATAATAATAATAATAATATCAACTCAAATTTTAAATCTTGCTTTTGTATGTTTGAAGAAAATTCTCTAGGCATAGAAATATATTAAGACAAAACTTTGGAATAATATTTATTAAAACATTAATTCTCCAAGATACACCGAATTATCTACTTAATATGATTGTATTTATTAAAAATGCTGCAATTATATAATCCATTAATTTTACTTTTTTACAAGTATGTGTTTTATAAATTATTTAATTTTTTCAAATATTTGAATCTTTTTTTAAACTATTTTTTCTGAAAGTTAAATTAATATATAATTATTCAACAGAATACAATGTATTTAAAAATTTCAAAATAATTTATCCAAACATGGTATTTTTTATTTATTTTATAATTAACCGCCTTATATTAATGTCGACTTAGTATAAATCCTCAATTCAATATTTTAAATTATAAGTTTTTAAGGTTTTTTTCTTTAATTTAATTTTAAAATTAGAAATAAAGCTTTTTTTTTTAATATATATATATAATTTTATTAACTGTACTCTAATCAGCATATAATTCATTTACACGTCAATAATTTACTTAGAATGACATCCAAATTCAAAATCTAGTATTATGACATATTGACATCTAATTATTGTTAATAACCCGATAACGCCCGAATTAATTTTGCAAAATATTATTAGCTGATTATTTTACTTCTAAATTAATATAGACAACTGACAGTAAAATGTATTAACTTAAACAATTCTGCTGATAGTTTTAAATTTAAAGCCTATCCTCCTTTACTGACGTTTAATGTTACAGCGAGAAAACTTCGAGATAGAAAAACTTTGAGATAACAGATTAATTTCCTATTATATGATGACAAAGATCTCGAAAGTAAAGCATTATAATATATATTATTATTTAACTTGATTTAACTTAGTATACCTGCGCAAAAAGCAAATATATGTGCGCGAAGGAAAAATCGTAAAATGACTATATCCAAATTATGAAATAATAATTAATAGTAGGCACATAAAACTTTCAGGGATCATTTAGAGTAACGCTATAAACTGTCACTAAAAAGCAGAAATCACTCCAAGAAACCACAAAAAATATACGTGCCATTATATTAGCTGTCCTCAAATGAGGACACTGGGCGCTAACGGGTTAAATTATAAGTTTTTAAGCCTTTTTTTTTTAAATTAGAAATAAAGCTTTTTCTTTATATATATATATATATATACAACACAATTTTGTTAACTGTGTTCTAATCAGCATATAATTCATATACACGTCAATAATTTACTTATAATGACGTCCAAATTCAAAATCTAGTATCAGGACATATTGACATCTAATTATTGTTATGAATGAATTCGACAATTCCGAGATAATATTCAACTATTAATCAGTTAATACACATACGACCATTTATTATTGCATTCCATTCGTCTATAAAGCACATTCATTTCCACAGAACTGATGAAAATTATGCTAATGCATCTGTCAGCTGAACATCACAATAATTTATTATTTTCACAGGTTCATAATCATACGACTTTGATAAATACTGGATGTCACGTAGCATTTTCTTGATTAATCTATTATTTATCAAGTATGACAACGCTTGTCGTTAAGTTTTCATAGGAATACCTAAAATTGCATTAATTATTCTCAAACTGTATTTTATGGCTATCGTATTAACATTCAGAATCTATTCAGTTGTAATTTGTAAAGAAACTTCTTTGATAAATTTAAATATTAGTAAGTCAATATTGATCAAATAAATTAAAACATTTATTTAAAACATTTTTTTTAAAGAATGACATTGAAATAAATAATATATGATGAAAGAAAAATAATGATTTGGTACAATATTATATAAACCTTTTCCTTGCACTTGTAAATGACTAGAAATTTAGTGCAGTTATAATTAATCAAAAACATTAATTGTAAAACTTCCTGTTTTTTTTTTTTTTTTTTTTCGGTGCAAAATGTTTCAGCACGATCCTTCATTAAAAAAATCTGGGGTGAAACACCCACACGACTTCCATTATTTTTTTTAAACATCAATTACGAAAATCTAAAACTGACCTACCTAATGAGGATGACTGTTAATTTTCCTGTAATAACCAAGTAATACATGAGAAAGGATATCTGAAATGGATTTATATAACAATTTTCAAGAAAATCGTTAGAGCCGTTTTTGAGATACCCACTTTTATCAAAACTTGGCATATTCAATTAGTGACCGGAAAACAATGATTACATAGAAAATAATATTTTATAGAGTGTTAATATGGTGAGTTTAAAAAAAAAAGCCGTTTTCAAAGGAATATACTTGAGAGACCTGAAATTAAGCTGTTTATACAGGACGTCTATCAATTTTCCCGAACTAATCATCTATATTAGAGGTGCACAACTTGCGGCCCGAGGGCCACATGCGGCCCACTAGCCATCAATTTGCGGCCCGCGGAAGGACAGATATTTTAGCTCGCATTAGTCATCAGTAGGAGAGAAAAAATGAAAAAGAAAGGAAAAAAAATATTTATTTATTGCATTTGCAAAACTGGCATTTAGAAAAACTTTTGGTGGTGGTTGTTGTTTGCGGGGGGTGGGTGGGGTGGGGGAAATTGTTGGTTTATACACACATTTCTGTTTGAGAGCTAAGTTTTCCATTCAATTTCTCAATAGTGTAACCCACAGTATGTTCCTTCATTTTTTATTAGAAAAATCATAGAATAATCTATTGGTAAGTGATCTTTATCTACCTGAAAATATTAAAAACAGATAAATGTAACAATTAGTAAGTAAAAGCTCCTCCCCCCCCTTTAAAAAAAAATCTTTCTCTTATGTGTGTTAAAATTAATGATGAAGTAAAGTAAATTTATAATATGCGCAGTTAGTCGAATTTATTTCTGTCCGGAGACATAAAAAAGAAATACAAGTCCGGTGGTTTCTTATTATTTTGTGAAACTGATAAAAACACCGACCGTGATAATGGTGGCCCATCATTTATGATTTATGAAGTTGTAAACAGAAATGGGGCAGCGGCTAAAAGAATGTGTAGATAAAACCAAGATTTTCAGTGGTCGTGCAAATACTTTGGTTACATTTGCAAAAATAAGATATATCACAGATTTTCAGCAGTATATTCAGTTGCTAATGGTAACTATTATGATAATTTAGCTTATTGCTAACAGGGACGTAACTACAGATGTTATCAGCAGGAGGCATGTAGGAGGCTGAGGCTGATTTCCTAATATGTCTATAGGGTCCCCTTGGTTGCTGTCATAATAGTTTAGCAACCAAATCCTCATTAAATTCATTAAGACTTTTGCAGACCATGTTCTTTCTGTTAGGCCAGAACAGGAAGGTGACACAATACATTGTTTGAAATTCATGTGGAAAATGACAATTAAAACCCTGAGAAGCTTTTTCGCATATAGATCTCGCCAGTGCTATCTAATACCTCAAAGCAGTATTTTCATACCCACTTACCTACCTAAAACTGCTTGTTTTGGTACCCTCTATCTGCCTTTAAATTTGTGCTAGATGTTTTTGAGAATCCCAATGTAACATTTTTCCCCCCTCTCTCTGGAAAGCAATACATTTTATTTATCCTTTTTTTGTATTTTATACATATGATATATTTGTTTAATTCTTTTGCTTACTATTCAATAACTTTATGATTATTACACTTTGAGATTCACTTGACTCGCTGATTGAAAATTTTTTATAAAAATTTTATTATATATATTTTAAGAAACACACACACAAATACATACATATATAGATATATATGTCATACAGAGAGTACATCTGCACAGTTCCATTCTTTTATATTACCTGGACTGTGGCCCTTCATGTCCCACTCAACAGCGAGAGTGGCCCACCAGCCAAAAAGGTTGTGCACCCCTAATCTATATCATTCAAAAGGACATCTAAAAGAGTGTTTATATAGCAACTTTGAATAAAATCGTTAGAACCCTTTTTGAGATACGGGATTATGGTCCCACTTCCAGTTTCAAATGTCCCTTTTCCAATTTTCACCAAAATTTGGAACATTCATCTGAACACCAGACCTGTCTAAATTCTGAAGTTTTGTAGTTCTATCTTTATTAGTTTCGGAGATATGAAATCCAGAAGGTTCCCCCAATACATACATACACACACACACTGACCAATTGCCAAAAACTAATTTTTCGGACTCAGGGGACTTTAAATTATGTAAACCAGGTGAAAACTCGATATCGAATTTTTGGACTGAATACAATACTTCCATTACCTATGGTAGTCGGGTAATGGAAGTAAAAAAAAGTAGAATAAGTCAAAAGTACAGCATGAACACAATAACGCAAATTTGTGTTGCTGCTTTCTGTATCTAATACTATTATACGATTAGCAGTGCAATGTCGAAGTCCAATATCATGCTTTAGAATCATACTTTGACACGGAGGGCACTCCCCCTTAAGCATAGCTAGTTCAGTCAATCGTCTTAATCCCCACAACCCAACCCAACCCATACTTTGGCACGAAATGTGTAATATATCAGTTTTAACTCAAATCTCTGTACCAAAATATAGCTGCAATCCTTTTAATAATTTTCTTTCTCTCATTTCTCTCACACTCTTTCATTTAGTTTTACTAAATTGCTCAGTGTAGAAGCGAATCAAGCAGTTAAATTGATGGAGTTCAAAATCTTGAAATGCAGCTACTTGTTAAATACTGGCTTATGTTAAAGAATTCAAAGTATCCTTTCTGTACGCATTAAGGTATGAAGTGACATTACATGCTTTTCGAATAGATCATAACAGTATTATAACTGTCTCCGTACACAACATCATTGTTCTGGTTAGTAAAATGTTACGGAAATTATGAAAATTTTCCGAAAGAAATTGGAAGCTGCATGAAGTAAAGATGACAGAAAAAGAGAATATCGAATAATGGAACTGCGATAAACAAAAACATATCCGAAAAAACTACCAGATGTATGTTTTCCTAAAGATGAGGGTAATTAAGATAGATTTTTCATCCCAAAAAATCTTTACCTCTAAACTTTTATCGAAATCGTTATAGATGTTTCAGAAAACTTCAAGTCATATGTATGTACAAGATTAATCTGTTTAATAATAAGAAGGATTAAATTATTGTTAATGTTTATGATGTTCTTCAGAATAAATGTTTTACTGTATGTAGTAATTACGAAGCATTAATAGATTAAATAATATATAATTAAATTGATTACACATTCAAACCATTTTAGGAATATATTTAAAAATATATTCGTATGTCATCTAATTGTAAAAGATATTTTACGCTATGAAAAGGTTTTTTACAAAAATTGTCACCTATTCTTAGAAGAAGATTTTTTTTTTCCATTTTTCATTCATCGATATTAAAAATATTTCTACAAACATACTATACAAAAGAAAGCAAAATGACTTTAGCCAAAGTTACGAAAACAAATATACCTTACTCTCTTTCAAAGAATAGAAAATACGCTTGTAGAAGAAATTCAAACAAAATCAGATGAAATAAAATCGAAATTCTCTCTTTTAATGTTTGAAGTAGCAATGTTTACTCTTGAAAACTTTCGTCGTGATTTAGTTTTTAAACGAGTACTGTGGCTAGAATTTTGGGAAGTCATCTTCGTGTAAAAGAAGCTTTTAACAGGTACAAAAGAAACTGAAAAGCCTATTCTGTTTAGATTTTTATATGCACACAAAAATGTTCTGCCCTAATTTAAAAATTTATTTGAACTATACATATTTGCTGCCGTTTACCTTTAGATTGTAAAAGAAATCATAAATGTTTTTTTTTTTTTGTGCTGTTTAATATAATATTTATTCATAAGAAGTAAAAAAAAAAAAAAAAAAATTAAAAATACGTTATGTTTTATTACTTTTATTTTATTACTATTATTATTATTATTATTTTATTATTATTTTATTTTATTTATGTATGCCAATTTTATTTTTTAATTAATCATATGAAGAAGTTAGAGTAAAAGCTGGAAATTCTATAGTTATTACATTACTAAACTTGTGTTTCTTTATTATTTTAGATTTATTGAATACGCAATTTTTCAAATAGATGTGGGAATACGCTTTAAGTTTTATTAACTTTAAAGACATTTTAGCATTTTTTTTGTATATCATGAAATATTATTACCGCTTTCTTAAAATGTACGCGATATACAAAGCAGTTTATATTTGAGTAACTGTGTGCGTGGGTGGGTTGTACACTTCTATGAGCAATCGTCGACTGTCTTGGACTCAACTTAAGACTGGTCGGTAGTTTATATTTGAAGAGAATGTTTTAGAAGCGTCCGCTATCAAAATATTTGATACGACTAAAACCGCCCCTTTACATGGTTTTGCTCTCAGAGCATTCGCAAATGTGTTTGTAATAAACTCCGAGAATTTTTTTAAATTATTACTCACGAACAATATTGGAAGAAGAACAATATATTTAATACGAGCATGCTGCAAAACATTTTGCAGCTATTGCAGGTGAAGTGTTATTCTAGCTGTACACTTCTTCTCATATTTATAAGGACACTTTATGTTTTGAAATAACTAATGTAAAAATAATTGTGAACAAGATTATACTAAGTTCACTTAATACATCTTGTATTCTAAAAACCAAAACTGCTATATATATTTTTTTTTTTATATGAAACAAAATTAATACAAAATAATGCAAAATATTTTTTTCCACGTTTGTAGATATTCATAATTAAAGGGACAATCAAGATTTTTTCTTTTCATAAAACTTACTAGCAGATAAATTGCAGTTGACATGCGAATTTGTTAACTACTGGGCTAGATTAATTTATATATAAGCCTTCAATTTTTCTTGGACGGACATTACTGATAATTCCTCGAAAAAAAGAACGTTCATGTAGTGAAGTATGATATATGTGTTTTTTAAGTAGAAGAATAATTTCAATCCGCCGAATTTCTAATGAAATTCGAAAACCTAAAATTGATGAAGGAGATGTGATCAAACGTTGAACTTCTGGTTCGATAGGAGAGCAATCTGATGCAAAATAAGAGTTGTTTTACAAAGATCGAAGACTCATAATTTCTCTTACTGTTCTACTCGTAATGACTGCTGCTGAATTTGCTCGTAATTTTTAACGAAAGGTTGGGGTCCACATTTATGCATGTTTAAAATAATTAATAATATGTTAAAATGAATAAAAAACCCGAAATAATTAATAAGCATTTAATGGGGCAAAGAACGTCTGTGTTAAAGTTGAATAAAGATAATATTAAATGGTAAAATGTTGCATTTTCGGATGAAAAACATTTTATTCTTAATTAACCAAATGGTTTTAACAGTTATTGGCACGATCTGAAGTGAGCGAAAGAAAGAGTAGATTTTTTAAAGGCAGATATGAATCGGGCATTTTAAAGGAGGATCTATGGTGCTCTGGGGAGCTGTTTCTACTGAAGGCAGAATGAATTTAGTAATGTTTTCTACTATTATGAACATCAAGAGAATATCCTCAAATTTTAAACGTGGAATTATCAGATTTTTGTTAGATTTTTAGGGGTAATAATATTTTTTTCAACAAGACTTATATTTTTGCTCTACTTCTAGAGCAATAAGAAATAGTTTGAAGAAAGAAACTTCTGTATTATTGACTTTCCCGTGGCCTAAAAGTTGAAAAAACCTTACCTTATCATATTAGAAATAATTTGAAAATAATTTTTGAAATAAAATACTTATTTTTAATACAACATATCTTCAAACATATTGCTTTTCAGAACACTGTTTCATATTAAGAGCTATTTCGCATCAATTTTTCAATAAATAGTGCAATGCAATTGATGTATAAAATTTGTTGAAATGAAAACGAAACAGATGTTCAATTCATAACAGTTAAAATTCAAAAAACTTTCTAAAGATTAAAGGAACAGTAGGTTGAAAGAATCTTATTAATAAAGTATTAAATAGAATATGTTTATGAATTCCAAAATGGAAATGTTTTGACAAAAGCTTACTTTTCTACGCTGTAAAAAATAACGATAGTTTTTACAGCAGAATTTGCTGGCAGTATGGGTGTCAGCACATTCTGCTGTTAAAAATAAATAAATTACAGCAGAAACAACTGTAAAAGAGTTTCTCTTTACAAATATTTCCCAAGAATGTACTGACTGTATGGGTTCCAGCACATTCTGCTGTTAAAAATAAATTGCATCAGACACAACTGTAAAAGAGTCTCTCTTTGAAGAAGTTTCCGCTGTAAATTGAGTTATTTAACAGCAGAATGTGCTGGCAATATGAGTTCCAGCATATTCTGCTGTTAAAAGTAAATAAATTACAGCAGAATCAAATGTAAAAGAGTCTCTCTTTGCAGAAGTTTCCACTGTAAATTGCGTTATTTAACAGCAGAATGTGCTGGCAATATGAGTGCCAGCACATTCTGCTGTTAAAAATAAATAAATTACAGCAGGATCAACTGTAAAACAGTCTCTCTTTACAGACGTTTCCGCTGTAAATTGCCTTATTTAACAGCAGAATGTGCTGGCAATATGGGTGCCAGCACATTCTGCTGTTAAAAATAAATAAATTACAGCAGAATCAACTGTAAAATAGTCTCTCTTTACAGACGTTTCCGCTGTAAATTGCCTTATTTAACAGCAGAATCAACTGTAAAATAGTCTCTCTTTACAGACGTTTCTGCTGTAAATTGCCTTATTTAACAGCAGAATGTGCTGGCAATATGGGTGCCAGCACATTCTGCTGTAAAAACCACTGTTATTTTTTACAGTGTACTTTTTACATTTTACCGAACCAACGAAAAATACTTCTGAAAAATTGTTTGTAAGCGTCGTTTTTAGAAAATACTATTATTTCAAAAGAAACTAAAATTATTTAATCTGTTCAAATATGCTTTCAAATTTATCGATTTTAAAGACAAGGTCTTATATAATTTTTCTTATGTGTAAAAAAAAATCAGGTGCGATAACACTTAAAAGAAAGTGACACTTAAGAATGTATATACATGTGTTAAAGATAAGGATATTGATTTAATGGCTAAATTACTCCCACTGGCAGAATGCATATGATTAACGAATTGAAAATAAACTTTTTTAATACAATCGTAAATTTGAAATGTATTTGCGACTTTTGTATATTTGTCCATACTCTCATTTTCGTATACATTTTTAGAATGTCTTGAAATTTATAGCTGTAATTCAGGTTTACTACAGCATATTCCCTTTATTAAAATAGTATAAATAGAAACCTAATTTGTGTAGAGAGTCTCACAAAAGAAATCTCATACATTACGGTCAACGACAGGTATTTTTTAAAAACACGTCTCAAAATCCTTATAATTCACAAAATGTTACGAAATTTAAATAATTCTGGTGCACAAAAGCGTTTTCTTTCTTAAAATATGGCATGAATAGCATTAATGTTTTGTTCACTGGATCATAACAGTTACGTTATGCGTATAAGTCGAAAATGCTAGATGAGCATTATTAGTTTTTTCAGATTTTCATTTAATTTCAAACATATTGGGTCGTTCCATAATTATTGGCCGAAAATGTAACACGAAAGAAAAGGTGAGTCACAAAGACAGAAATCGATTTTATTCAGAGAAGTAGCCACCATCAGCAGAAATACAATTCGCGCAACGAGATTTGAGCGATAAAAAGCCACGGTGGCAGAAGTCAGCGTAACATTGGTCAAAGAAATCACGAACCCGCTGAATCAAAGCATCCTGGTTCGGGAATTGTTTGTTCCTCACAAACTTCTCCAAAGTTAACATGTCGGAGCCAGGTGTAGAGAACAAGGTGTGTACGGTAGAAGCTCATACACCAACTCCAGGATCTTTTGCCAGCTATCAATTGAGACATGGTATGGATGGAGCTCCATCCTGCAAGAGTATGGTATCTGACCTATTGACCAGTATTGGTTGTTTGATGCGAAGTTTCCTGTGGCATTCTTCCAACTGACGACAGTACACTTCCGTATTAATGCTCCGGCCTCCCGGAAGGAATTCATAATGGACCACGGTCTTGACGGTCCACCAAATGGAGACGAGAATTTTCTGTAGATGGAGGTTTGGTTTGGGGATCTGTTTTGCAGGTTTACATTTATGCAACCACCGTGCTTTGCGCTTGCGATTGTCGTACAACACCATTTTTCATCCAGTCAGGATACGATGCATGAATGGCTCTCTAACCTCGCGCTCCTGTACTGATTTACAAGTCTCCAGGTGCCGTAGACGTTGCTCCTCCGTTACCCATGTTTCGAGCTTTTTCGCCATGCCCATTGCCCATAGCTGGCACATGTCAGGAGATTGTCTGCGGTGTTACAGACAGTTCGGCTCCTACACTGTAAAAAATATGTCCTATTTGCTTCTAGAAATTATCTGTAATTTGAGAAAATACGCGTATTTTACGAAAAAATTACGTTGGCAGAACGTATTTTCTCAAATTACAGAGAATTTCTGGCAGCAAATAGGACATAAGTTTTACAGTGTAACAGTCGTACCGAAGCGAAAAGCTTTGGATAATGTTTTAATATTTTTTAAATAAAGTTTAGTTTTGCGTGTTTTTTTTTTTTTTTTTTTTTTTTTTTTAAATGTAAATGTGCTATCATACTTGTGTTCTTTGATGTTAGAAATTAAAATTCATTTAACTTTCAACCAGTTGATGTGTAAAATATGTCTCATATAACAAAAATGAAACCTATTTATAAATTAACTATAGTAACTTAAAATAGAAAAGTAAAAGTAAAAGCAAATTTTAAAATTCCAGAATTTTTGTAAGCTGTCTCATACCATGTGTTACAAAAGGAAATTGAAGTTGAAGTACATAATATTGTGCTCTATTACCCATTTACTCAATGTGTAAATGCCAATATTCATCTGATCATGCTATAAACAGTTTGTAAATTAAAAGAACTCAAAGGATAAATAACTAAATACCTCCATAAAATGGTTCTAAAACATTTGTTTACAAACATATTTTGTCATGAAAGTTTCTTTATGGGAATATATTCTGAAAAGATACCTTTAACTTTTTTCTGCTACATGTAGAATGTATGAAATGACTCATAAAATTGTTTTATGGTTTTAAAATCCTGATATTACTTATAAAATGCACATCTCCTGTCTCTTAAATTTACAACATAAATATAATTAAATGTTTAGAAACAGCGGAATAAGTATTTCTTTTAATTTATGGTTTTAGAATAATATTAAAAGCTTTGATCCTGAAAATCATTAATTACAAGGTATTAAAAGCTTATTTCAGGGGTGTTTGTGTATATAACAGAACTTTTGGCCAACAAAACATTATAAGAATAATATTTTTAATAGTTTATTAGTAATTTTCATAAATTAATAAAACTCTATAACATTAATTCTATATATTGAAATTTAAAATTTAAAATTACCGGTAAAAAAAAAAGAAAACAAACATCATTGTTATATAGCACCACGGAAATCCTGCTAGAAGAGTGTCAGGACTATAATTTAGAGATTGAGGGTTCTGTATCCGAGCCAATCAAAGACATAGTGTATACTCATTGTGGCTTAAAAACGTAAAATTCGTCATTGCTGTAAAGTACTCCATTTTCCGTAAAATTACAACCTTACAATGAAGTTACCAATTAAGGAGAATCATTCACTCTCAAAAGTGGATACTCAAATTTCACGAAATTTTCTTTAATTTTCACGAAACCGTTTCCAGGGAAATACTCCGAGCGAATATTTCGTCAAATTGAGAAAATTACTATCGTCACTTGTTTGAACATACGAATTTCATCAAAAGTAAACATACATTTTTTTATCCAAGTTTCGTGATACAGAATAAAATACAAATTATAAAGTTATATGCAAGTTCGTTGTTTCAGACATCAAATCCTAATTATATTTAATGAAAATATAAATAAAACAGAGCAAACAAATAAAAGTCATTTGGACAGTTATTTGACACCTATAGTTACAATGACTTATATCTCAGTTGATTCATATTTTTACATAAATTCACAGAAACAATCGCACACAATATTTTATAGACATAGGACATCACAAAAATTCATGCCTGCACTGGGATTCGAAACCGAGACCTGGGAATCCAGAAGGCAGCGCCCTACCGACCGAACTACCAGGCCGGCAAATAAAAGTCATTGTAACGTAAAGTCGAAACAACACAGGAAAAAAACCAATATGACTGTAATGAAAGCTAGCACATGCTATTGTGAGTAAACAGTTTCGTCAAATATTTGAGTGTTCACGTTTCCTCAAAAATCACGTGATCGCTTGACGAAATGGTTGTCAAAAACAACGAAATTAAGCCCGAGGATGTCTGAATCGTCAAAATTGATTATATTATTTCTGACAGTGTTCCCTCGGAGAAGATCAAAATTGTGATACCGCTTCTCCGAATCATTCCAAGGATCCACACAGTTGCCAACTACCGATTGTGTAGCTTTAGTGTGACGTAACATCCACCCAACCTCAACCGTTACATGTGTACATTGGGTAATATCCAATAAGAGCATGAAAAAGTGAATTTAAAAAAAAAAAAATAAATAACAATAAATACATTTATTATTCTTATCAGCTTTATTAGAGAAAATTTTATCGTTCAACTTAATACTAACAATTAAACATTCAAAAGGTGTCGTCTGCAAAAAAATATTGAAAAAATATATGTGATTCTACTTTTCATAAAATACCAGGAAGTGAAAAATTTATCGGCTGAAATGAATTTCAGCGACCACAAAATATTATCAAAATTAAGCATATTTGGCGATTTAGCTCTGTTAGGCGTTCAGTTCGCTAGCACCGAGATTGCCGTGTACGAACAGAACCGTGTTTTGTTTCTCCGCCAAGTACTCAAAATCAATCGCCTAACAATGTGAAATCGTCAAATATGCTTAATTTTGATACTTTTCTGTGGTCGCTGTAATTCATTTCAGCCGATATTTTTTTCACTTATATATATATATATATATATATATATTCAATTTTTTTTAATACGACACCTTTTCCTTGTAAGTCTGAATGTTAAAACTTATTTGAGCAAAATATTCTGAACGTGAAAGCTATGAAAATTTTATATACATTTAAAAGTATCTACCTGTTGGAATGTGCGAGTAAGAAGAGAAACAGCAACAGTTTATGAAAAAATAACACTTATTTAATAACACTTATATTGTAATATTGACATTTAGCATTAAAGGCCTGGTGTGTTGGTCATTAGCACATACCTTCTCTAGAAATGGTAAAATGACGTCTTTTCGCTAGCAAAATTTAAAAGTATAACGTATGCAGAAAAACAACGTGTTTCTTCCCTTCAGAATATTATTCACACTGGGGTTTTCCATTAATTGGAAACTATATTTTGATGTAATCGAAGTATGTGAGATTTGAAAATTAAGATTTCTTGCATTTGAACCTCTAGAAAGTCTAAAATATGTATTATTAGCAACTGACGCATAAGGTCATCTAAATTCATCCTATCAATTCTTACATTTTAAAAAATAGTCTATTCAGGTACAAAAGAGCTTGTTACGGCAACTCTCTAGAATCTAAAATAATTGGAGGCTTACATTTATCTCAGTAAAACTGCTTGTGGTTACAGTAGATACTTCCTGATTTAAGTAAGTGTAATTTTATTTCTGGAAACATGAAATTTTTAAATTCTACTACAATAGTATTACTATTCAAAAGATATACGTACATTTGGTTGTTTATTAGATAAGAATGTTTTTTTTTCCCCTCAAATATTTGATCCAACAGTAACTTTTTCAATTCCTACTACTAGTTCACACTATCCCTATATATATCTTGTACAAATCTTGCAATCGATTTCTAACTAACTTCCCGACTAGCTAGAAATTTCACACTTTCAGGATTGCCCAGAACACGGCGACAACACAATACTTCGAAGTCCTATTTTCGAATTTTTGATTAGTTTTCTCATAATTAATTAAAATAGGAAAATAATAACATCCTAAAAGAGTTAAAATAGACATTAAAATATTAGCTATAATTTAATTGTTGCCAAAATAAAATTACGAGTTCATTTTCTTTCGACATAAAAATAAATACATTTAATTAAACGCGAACGTTAAAAAATTATAAAAAGTTAAATTATGCATCTCGCAAAAATTGACGTCATTATCAATTTAAAAATTTTATGCACATTGATAAGAGCTCTATGATTCATCAGAAAATTTAAAACATGGTATATAAAAAATCCTTTTTACCTTATAATTATTTTTATTTCATTTTGCACACGCGCTTTTTATTTCCTAATTCAAAATTATTTAAAAAAAAAATTTTCGATAGTGTTTGTAAGTAGGAATTGACTTGAAAAAAATTTCTTTTATATTACTTGTTTTATATTTCCTTCTTCTTGTAATGCAATCGACGTTTCACTTTAATTACGAATGTAACTAGTAGACACATTATGGTTAATTTGTCTCTATTTTTTTACTTTACACTTGTATATTTCTGGATTTATATTCTGAAGAATGTAAACTTTGCCACTTTTAAACTACTTTCTTTCGATTATGTTGTTTGGAAAATAAAATTATATGTCTTAACAGGTTGTATATATATATATATATATATATAATATAGTTTCTGATATTATAATAGAAAGTAGTCAGCTTTTTGTTAAAGAATATCAAATTTAGATATTAAATCTTTTAAATCATATTTTATAGTAAAATGTAAGGTGAAACTGAACTTCGTCACATATGGCATTGAGCATATTGTGTCACATGTTACTTCCTAAATGTCTACTGTCTATATTTACGTTACCTTTCCCTACTTGATAAAATTATCCGTGAAAACACATATGTATTTTTTGTTATTAAATGAACGTGTAAGTAGATCGACGAAATTTAATGAGATCTTCTCAAATAAGTAGTGTCATTTCATTACAAATCTAAATTCAAATATAATTATAACATTAAAAATAGGAACTTTTTTCGAGTATGAAGTTTCAGGATAATGCGTTAAGTATTTTTCTAGATAATTTGCGAAACATCTGAAATCAAATATGTCTGGTCATTTGTGCCTAAATAGCGTTCATCTCTCTTTGCTTGAAAGGGTAGCACAATAAAATTTATTATTTCCAATTGTGTTTCTTAGTGTGTGTTACCAATCAAATTCTATATCAAAAAGCAAATTAAATTTAATTAATATGATTCGAAACTCTTTTTTTCTTTCAGTTAAATAAATGTCTCACTATTTGAGTTTTATCACTATTTCCTATTTATATATTTCCCATAATTTGTATAGATTTTCTAAATTAAAAAAATACTAATTCTAATTATACGTTTTCAAAAGATGTTTTTACATTATTATTATTATTATTATTTAATTTATATATTATATAATTAATTATTAAGCTACGTGTTTTAAAAAATGTTTTTGTGGTTAATTTATATATATACATATATATATATATTTTTTTTATAAACAAACTTATATTCTCTAATTGAATATATTGCCACTGAAAGAAATCGAGGCATAAATTACTCAAAAAACAATTTGTCTTTTGAATTAAATTTAATTAAAATTAAACGCGATTTTAATTAGTTAAAAGTGTATTTATTGATTTCATTTTATCAAAAGCATATTTCATTGCCAAGTATATGATATTTATTTTTAGACTTGTAATAAATAAAGAGATCATGATACATTCAAATGTAATTTAATTAATAATTTAATAAATATCAATTTCAAATCCAAAGGTAAAATTCAATGAAAGTTTTATGTACAGTAGCTTAAATTTAGTAATTAAATATTCGTCAGGATTTGCTTCGAATGAAAAGTACTTTATGCGATGTCGTAATTAAATACCTGAGATTTTCTTTTTCTTTTTAAAGGTTAGTTAAAAAGTTTAAAGGTTAAGATGAAAAGAGTTAAATTTGGAATCTCCTGTTCTATATTTTGTGAAATTCGTGTAAAATGGTACTTAACCCTTTATCTACTGCCAATATTTTAAAGTCTGATTTGATTAAAATGCATTTAAAATCGAATTTATGGAAGGAATGCAATTTTTTAATAAAATCACACAACCAACTGTGGAAGAAAATCATATTTATTGAAATTTTATTTTTCCGACTGAGTGAAAATAATGCCTGGGCCGGGACTCGAACCCCGGAACTTTGACTTACAAGGTCAAGGCTCTACCAATTGAGCTATCCAGGCCGACATCCCGGTCAGCATTACTCACTCAGATAACCTTGTAGGCAGAAACAATCTGGTCTATCATTTAGATAGCTCAACAGAAATAAGCCGTAGGAGATGGAAAACACCATTAAACAATGGGAGAATGAAATACAATTTTTTAATAAAATCACACAATCAACTGTGGAAGAAAATCATATTTATTGAAATTTTATTTTTCCGACTGAGTGAAAATAATGCCTGGGCCGGGACTCGAACCCCGGAACTTTGACTTACAAGGTCAAGGCTCTACCAATTGAGCTATCCAGGCCGACATCCCGGTCAGCATTACTCACTCAGATAACCTTGTAGGCAGAAACAATCTGGTCTATCATTTAGATAGCTCAACAGAAATAAGCCGTAGGAGATGGAAAACACCATTAAACAATGGGAGAATGAAATACAATTTTTTAATAAAATCACACAATCAACTGTGGAAGAAAATCATATTTATTGAAATTTTATTTTTCCGACTGAGTGAAAATAATGCCTGGGCCGGGACTCGAACCCCGGAACTTTGACTTACAAGGTCAAGGCTCTACCAATTGAGCTATCCAGGCCGACATCCCGGTCAGCATTACTCACTCAGATAACCTTGTAGGCAGAAACAATCTGGTCTATCATTTAGATAGCTCAACAGAAATAAGCCGTAGGAGATGGAAAACACCATTAAACAATGGGAGAATGAAATACAATTTTTTAATAAAATCACACAATCAACTGTGGAAGAAAATCATATTTATTGAAATTTTATTTTTCCGACTGAGTGAAAATAATGCCTGGGCCGGGACTCGAACCCCGGAACTTTGACTTACAAGGTCAAGGCTCTACCAATTGAGCTATCCAGGCCGACATCCCGGTCAGCATTACTCACTCAGATAACCTTGTAGGCAGAAACAATCTGGTCTATCATTTAGATAGCTCAACAGAACTAAGCCGTAGGAGATGGAAAACACCATTAAACAATGGGCGAATGAAATACAATTTTTTAATAAAATCACACAATCAACTGTGGAAGAAAATCATATTTATTGAAATTTTATTTTTCCGACTGAGTGAAAATAGTGCCTGGGCCGGGACTCGAACCCCGGAACTTTGACTTACAAGGTCAAGGCTCTACCAATTGAGCTATCCAGGCCGACATCCCGGTCAGCATTACTCACTCAGATAACCTTGTAGGCAGAAACAATCTGGTCTATCATTTAGATAGCTCAACAGAAATAAGCCGTAGGAGATGGAAAACACCATTAAACAATGGGAGAATGAAATACAATTTTTTAATAAAATCACACAATCAACTGTGGAAGAAAATCATATTTATTGAAATTTTATTTTTCCGACTGAGTGAAAATAATGCCTGTACCGGGACTCGAACCCGGTTCGAGTAGTGGTCCAGGCATTATATTTATATTTTTATTAATTAATTTATATTTTTATACATACAGGGTGATTAAAAAGCATCCCGAAGTACAAACTTTAGGGAAGGTAAGGCACATCATGCCCAGTAGCTTCTGTAAAAGGACATTCTCATTTTTTAATGGATTGCTCTCTAAAAGTTTACAACTTATACCATTAGTCACGCCTTACCATATGTCCTACGTTTTACAACGTTGAAAGAAAAACGCTTTGTGAAAAACTTTTCAACAACCTTTACATTCATACCTTTTGTAAGCCTGTATATAAAATCCTTAAAAACTACATTTACCTTCTCACATTAAGAAAGTCCTGAACATAAAATCCTTAAAAACTACATTTACATTCGCACTTTAAGAAAGTCTGCACCTAAAAATCTTAAAAAGCTTATTACTTGTTTACCTTGTAAAAAGCTTTTACCAGTTTACCTTGCTGAAACCCTTGCTTGATTATCTTGTGAACAGCTTCTTACAAAACCTTATAAACTACCTTTGTTTTTGTCAACTAGCAAACTTTTAGAAACACTGTTATAACCTTGCGTGTTTGTTGCTGCTAACCTTTCAAAAACTTTGTAACCCTTACATTTGTGGGTTTTTAAAAGGTTTTAATCATTTTTTAACGATCAATGTGAGAAAACGATGTATGCGGGGTTTTACTGTATTTTAAAAGTAAAACTTTTTTATAGAAAATTAAGTTTTAACATTAGAAAATTTCAAAAATTAATTGTAGAAGATAAGTATTGTAAATATAAATAATCTGGTGTGTCACGCACACGACTTCCTATTACACTGAAATTTAATACTACAAATATAGATTGAAAATTAAGGGGTAATATAAAGAGTACAGTTATGTAAACCTATGTTAAAACAATTCAACTACCGCTTTCTCAACCCCCACATTTCATTATTGTACCTACATTTATATAGAATTTAAATCTGTCATTAAATTCAAAAGTTCATTTAAGATTATTCAGACAACTTCCACACGCAACATTCGTTAAAACTTATCAATCTTCATAAAAATTTTCTAGTAGCAAACGTACTAACTTCAAAATACAACATTTGGAGCACCTGAAATTATTTGTTTTTAGTTTACTCTAACAGCCACAAATAAATATTAAACGTTAAAAACTTGACTTCGGTATTCAGGAAGCCTCAAAACGTGGAAATATGAAAAACAAAGCGATGAATATTTAGCTTAAAAAATACATTATGGTAAATACCATGTGGTACATATATTTACCACATGGCTATGAGGTTCATTTCAATTTCTAAGCAGATTTCCCGGACATGGTAACATATTATAGCAAAGAACTTCCAGTAACAATAAAATAGAATGTTATGGCTAAAATACTGGCAGCCATGTATATCTAATGAAAGTTATGTACACACCACATGGTGCACATAAATATAATCCTATATTAATAACACACGACACAAGTTGAAGTGTGCTTCCATCAATTTTCAGCTATTGTCGCACTATAATCTAGTTCTTTTGTGTAGCCCTGTAAATGAACAGTGAATGATTTCCTTGCCATATTCTACATGAGTCATGTCCTTATGAATATAAAAAATATATATTCATTCCATTTGTTTAGTGCAGTCTATAGATGTTAAACTCTACTTACCTACAATTTCCCCCATACATGTAATGTATTTGAATACTCTTGAATGTCCCTGTACATGAACTATTTGCTTCATTTCAACGGAAGGCTTAGTGTAGCCTCCCTGTATGATACGCATTTAGAAGACCAAGCTTGGAATCTCTACTGCTATTTATTCTTGAGATATGCTTAAATATTAACAACATATATTCCTAAATTTGTGTACACATCACATGGTGCGCATAAATATAATCCTATATTAATGACACACGGCATAACCTAAAGTATATTTCCACCAATTTTCAGCTATTGCCGCACTATAATCTAGTTCTTTTGTGTAGATGAACAGTGTAACGAACAGTGAATTATTTTCATACCATATTCTACATGAAATATATTTTTACGCATATAAAGAATACATATTCGTTTCAATTGCTTTTGTGCAGTCCATAGATGTTAAACTCTACTTACCTGCAATTTCCCCCATAGACATAATCTATTTGAATTTTCTTGGGTGTCCATGTACACGAACCATTTGCTTCATCTCAACGAAAAGTTTAGTGTAGCATCTCTATATGACACACATTTAGAATATCAAGTTTGGATTTTCTGCTTTAACTTGTTTTTAGATATGCTGATAATAGACAGACACACAGACCAACCGCTAAAAACACGATTTTTGGATTCAGGGAACGAAAATTTGATCCAAAAGCGATACTTTCTCTACCTTATGGATAAGAAAAAGTAAATAATCTGGTGTGTCACTCACACGACTTTCTCTTACACTACATTTCAGTACTATAAAGATAGATTACATATTAAGATCAATAGCGTAATGTAATAAAGTTCAATATTCTTTAAAAATAATATAAAATAGGTTTATGAACAGTTTTATTTAACATGTTATTCTGTGCTTCTAATATTTTAATATATTATTCATAAATATTTTAATTTATTATTCTGTTATTCATGTTATTCTGTGTTATTGTAGTACCAATAGTGATTTTTTAATTCTAAAAAAATTTTGATTTAAAGAACAAAATAATGTAATCAAAACATATTTTTGTTGTTTTTAAAAAAATAATAATAATAGTCTTTGAATAAATATATTGGTATATAACATATGAAATAATAGTGTTAATATTATAAATAAGAAAATTTTGATTAACAGTTTATTCTGCATTTAGTAATTAATTCTACATATTAAAAAAAAAAAAAAAAAAAAAAAAAAACTGTTTCGATTAGTTTTAAAAAGAGTTCTTGTTTGCATTATAAAAATGAATAATTATACAACCAGCGAGGGAAAAATTATACTTATCCCCTATTAACATCATAAAATTATTCCAGTCTTTTGAAAAACTTTTGCGCATGATTAATTCGGCAATCTTCACTTTCAGTAAATCAAATCTTTCATAATGTTAGTTTTTAATAAATCATTCTTGGTAATTAGTTTTGAAAATATCCTCGACATTATATTTGAGAGAAAACTCCTTTACACTTCAGATTTCAAAAAGCCGCATGTTAGCATTTTTATTGTCGATTATCTAATAAACAGTTCAGGTTGTTAAAAAGATATTCTGAAATACAAAATAATCTTCCTGACAAACAGTGTACGACAAATGAGTATTTAAGAAAGGGCTTCAGATGATTAGCATTTTTACTGTGTATTGCTTCAGAGGAAAAATTAATTCTTAAAGCTTTATTTAACTAATTTTGCGTAACTAAGTATTTCGTTTGTTTTATAGAACAATTGATTTCAGAAACGTTAATTTCGTAAAAATGGCTATGCTTTATATTTCCTATCGATGCCTGCCTACAATAATAATTAAAACAAAATTACATATGTAGCGATCGAAACACAAGGGATCTAACTTTACCTATTAAAATTTGTTTCAAAAGAACATAAGGAAATAAACCGTCTTCTTATTGTCATAAATATATATATATATATATATATATATATATATATATATATGTGTGTGTGTGTTTGTATATATATTTTAAAAATGCATTAATAACACTGATAGGCATAAAAATTGCCTCTGACACTATTTCAGCATATTCTTCTGTAAAATGCCCTCCTCAATCCGAATAGGACGCCCATTTTGCCCTATCATCCACCGGTTTTTAAGAATGACCCCCTATTTTTATCATTTTTCGGTGATTTCATTGCTGTAAATTAGATTTTTAGGAGGCGGGGGAATTATTTTAACCTTTAAATATCTTCTGAGGGGCTACAGAGTTGGAAAATTCTAAAACATGGACATTTGCGACAAGGAATTTTTTTTTTCTTTTTTTTTGGGGGGGGGAGGGAGGGGGGGGGGATTTGCCACTGAAATTATACATTACCTATCTTATATATTTTTAATCTGTTATTAATGCCATTTTTTAAACTTTATATATATATATATTTCATTCTTCAAATCAAATTCATGGTCATAAGATTATCGAATAGGTAAAGAAATTGAGGGAGGGCGTGGTGTATCTAGAAAAAAGGTGGATTACTGGTCAAAATGGGAGTCCTATTCGGATTCAGAAGGTCATTTTACATAAGAATCAGCAAGAATGGTATCAGATCTTTTTTTTTTTTTTTTTTTTTTTTTTTGCTAAGCAGTGTAATTTTATATTCGGATTACTAGTAATTCTTTGAATTATATAAGTATATGGAAGTTCGTGTAAACCATCATTTTTAAATGTATATACTCTATTATAGATAGCAAATAAATATGTGTGTAAGTAAATATAGGTAACAAGATATATATATATATATATATATAAGAAAGAAAAAAAGTTTTTCGAGTGAAAATGTTATATCTTGAAATCGATTAATTTAGAAAGTTTATAAGTACAGCCAATCACAAACAAGAGCAACAATGTACATTTTTGTGTTTTTTCATAAAATATTAATTATTGAGTATCAAAATATTAAGTATTTCAAGAAATTAACATCATTCATCAAACTGATGTACCTACTAATATATGAATCCCACGCAAAATTTTAGGCTTGTTTTCATACAGATATGCATAAGGTATATGTTTAAAAGTGATTTGAATTAGTGTTTAATAATTTTAAAAGTATTTTTATGACATATTCAACTTTTTACTGGCTCGTTTATTTACGAAAACTGATTAATAAATAAACTAGCATGTAGAAACCGAAGTCAAAGATTACACAAAGAAAGAACAACACACATTTCGCAAAACACAAAACCTGTTGAATTACCCCATTTTACTATTGTTCTTACTCTGATTAGCTCTAACAGGTTAAAATTTCAGCAGCGAAATTTCCTCCGTAGACGTAAAGTATTTGAGTTTTTTTTTTTTTTTTGGATGCCTTGCAAACGAACCATTTGCTTGATCTCAATGAAAATTTTGGGTACCATTACTATATTATACAGATTTAGAATAATGACTTTTGGATTTTCTGCTACTATTTGTTCGTGAGATATGCTGATAACAGACACATACACAAACATATACAAACACACACAGATCAACCACTAAAAACACTTTTTTCGGATTCAGGGGACCTCAAAATGTGTAAATATAGCAAAAACCCAGTTTCTAAAATTTGACTTAATATTCATAAATTTCTACCATATAATATGGGCAAGAGATGTACAAATATGTAATAAATGCGGCATAATTTGAATTTATCTCGTTGAAACAAATAATGGAAAATAATAATAAATTAAATGAGGAATTATTCCAAATGGAAGATGTACAGAAATTTCTATAATTTAATTGTTCAAAGGCTTAAATTCTAAGATGTTCATAAAATGCCTCTAAAACTATTATTCGAAATCAATAGAGATATGCATTATTTACAGCTCTTCTGTCATTGCATTTTAATATAATCCTTTCTGAAAGGGATTAGTACTCGAATTTATCCGAAATTACGCATGAATTAATATCGTTTTCACGTGTGCAATGAACTGCAAATTGGAAATTTCAAGATTATTGGTTAGTATATATTTAAAGTTTAAGTTAAATGAAGATAATAAGCATAAAATGAGTACGAGAAGACAACTTTTTTGAATGCTATATTTATATTCTAATTAAACATTTATTTTTTTTTTCCCTTCCTGAAAATCGCAAGAAAAAAACAGCAAAGCATTTTAAAAATAATTATTATTTTATTTCCTGAATAATTCTTTAGTTATCAAAATAAAGTAGTAATCAATTTTCCCTTTAAATATCAGCATGAAATCTTTAAAACTATAAGCATCATTTTATGATTATTGTTTAGAATTTGTAGCAAAGGCCAAAAATGTTTTTGAATTTAATTGTTTTTATGTCTATTACCCAACTGTCGTAGGTACTGGAAGTATTGTATTCCGTCAAAAATTTTGATATAGAATTTTTACCTGCTTTATATATTTTAAAGTCTTTTGAGACCAAAAAAGAGGATTCTAACCATTGATCTGTGTACGTACATATAGGTTCGTACATACTCTGATTTGTGAAATGTAACTATTTTAGTTTTGTGCATAATCTTTTGCGACATCACAATTTTGATTTTTATATAATTTATTATTTTCTTATTAATTAATTGTTTCCGAATTCGAAAATTGAATTTGCAATCCAATTGTTTAGATACAGTAAAACTTTCGAATCATTCCGGTGTATATTTTTCCCTTTATTAAAACATTTTGCTTGAGCATAAACATTTGCGCCGCACTATAGCGTCATTTACAGGGATTGTGTTGAAATGAATTGGTTTTATCTTTTCGTTTTCTTAATTTTATTTTATGTAAAATTAAATTATATAAATTAACACTTGAACAAGATTATTTATTACTAGTATATAATCCCGTAAAAAATGACGAAATGTGAAATCAGTTAAGGTAGTGAATCAACAAATGCTTTGCCAGCTTCGCTGGACACTATATTTAAAGGGGACTAATGTGTAAGTTGCACCCGACGGGACTAATATGCAAGTTGTACCTGACAGGACTAATGTGCAAGTTGCACCAAACGAACAAATTATTTCTTTTAATGAAAATACCTACTAACCCAGGACGATAGGTCTATCGTAATATAACTCAGTACTTATTTCGCTTCTTTCTTCGATTCGTTAGTAGTATTTTTCGTTAATAAGTATTTTTTATATGCATGGGGAAATTTGATATTTTTTAATTTTTCGCGTGAAGACATTATTTCATCTTATGCCCCCCCCCCCCCCCACCTCAAATATATATATATAGCAATAACTGGTAAATTTTTCTTGGCAACAATCTTAAATTTAAATGTACAATTTTGAAATTATTTTTATATTTTAATTAATTCTAAAATATCTAATCAAAACTTCGTTACAAATAAGGTACCAAATGAAAGGTACCATATTTGTAACCTTAGGTAACTTATTTATTTTAACTAATTTGATAAATATGGCGTCACAATCAACTGTTTGTTTATATCAGATAAGTAGTACATTATCATGATTGCAAAAAAATGATGTAATAACTATTAGCCCATAATTTTTATGATTTAATTTTATATTACATTTTAATTTTATCCTCCATGGGTATTTTAGAATTGCAATGGTAGTTATAAACTTTCGTTGAAATCTTTTTACGTATTGAGATTAAGGTAAAAATGTATGCACAAAAAATGTTCAGTTTTGAAAGACGTTTCTACTGATGTAACATTTATGCAGATTAATTAAAAAGATGAAAAATAAAAAAATAAAACTACATAGCATTTCTAAGAAACAAAAAGGCTACCAAAAGTCTCTGTTTTGAAGCGATCTAACCGGAATTGTTCCTGACAGAAGATGGTCATCATTATTATTAATTATATATTTTTTTAATTAATGATTTCTTTCACTTTGATAGTACATTTTATGAAAATAGTTAATATTTTTAACACAAATAATTGGAATTTTTAAAAAACACGAATGATCTTTTTAAGAAACTTTAATGATATCACTTATGAAAAATGTATAATATTTATTCCAAAAATTATTGGAATTTAGAAAAACACATATCAAATGTTTTTTAAGTTAATAAAACCATTAATCTTTTTATATATTGTTTAGTTTTAAAAAAGTGTGTTTGATTTAAAATTTATAGAAAATACACACTGAAAATAGCATTTCAACACAAAATAACTATTATATTATAAATCGTCAAATGTGCCAATATCATATTAAATGGATTATTGAACGCCATCATTATTCCTAAGAAAGTTTCCTGAAAGATCTCAAACAATAATAAAGAATATTAGCACTAAAAGTCACTCAGGAATAGTTGAAGGAAATTTTCTTTTGCTTTTCGCACATATTCACCTATGAAAGCTTTTTATTACTCTTCTGGTCACTCGAAAGGCTTCATAAATTAGATTTTAGTTGATTTATAAAACTATAACCATCTAGAATGTGTCGGTGGTATATTCTTTATAGAACATAAGTTTCAATTAGAAAAAAAAATATCTTTAATACAAGATTAGGATTTAATATTTAGCTAAAAATCTCAAAAAACTGCTATTCATAAAATTTTGACTCATTAAGTATGATTCAGATAAATTTCAATAATTTATGCTTTCGACTAATGAATTGATTCATTTAGAAAACATTGGTGTATTTCTTCTGTAAAATTTATCTATAAAAATCAAATGCATGGGAATTAATTTAGACTCTCAAAAAAAGAATTTAAAATTCAATTACAAACGTCAGTATTTATTACGTAGATTTTAGATTTTAGCCAATCGATCTGAAAAAAACTGTATTGGTAGCGCCTGATAATCCAGAATACTTGGGAAAAATTTTTCTCTCTGAAATTTAAAAAGGACCTCAAAATGGCTGAAAAGTAAATACTTAAATTCCATGTATCACTTTTTCATACACTCATTAATGAAAAATGTTTTGGTGGAAAAATTGCCTAAAGCAAGAGAAAATACACATTATTTTGGAATAGTTCACTCTACACATAACAAATGAAAAATTTGATGCCGGCAAATATATGCAATAAAAATATCACACACTTACATGGAATAAAAGTAAAGGAATTAAAACTTTGAAATTAATACCGAAAGCAGTAAATCTCAACAATTGTTTTGGCGTGAAATCATTTAGATCAATATTTCATTTTGTTAAAAATATATATATATTAAGTATGAGTGCAATGTGAGAGCAGAAATTATTACTACACCAATGCTTACCCTTTTTTTATCCGATGAAAACTTTTGCTAAATACGAGTAATTTCAACCCGAAACGACTGATGCCAAATATTGTGCCTTTCATGGTTTTAATTTGCAGGTAAATAAAACCTGCAATGCTTTAAGGAAAAGGAACTTAAATCTGAATTCTTCTAAATAACTTCTGGAAATAAAACTCATAGCGCATACGTAAATTTCTTAATCTATTTATACAGAACTTAAAACATTTATCGCAAATAAAAGAAAACCCCGAAATGATACCAATCTTCTTCTAGCTTCAAAGATTAATCGGGATATGTGTATAAATACACAAGATCTGCTTAGGTTAAAACTGATTTATTTAATTATAATTAAAACGAGATTTCCAAATCTATAATCAAACTATGAAATTAGTATGTTTTTGCATTATTATTTATATTTTTTTATTTTTCAAAATATATAAATACATGCAACATGCTGACTACTATGACAAATTTATATAACCACCAGTAAAACCATGCTTTACTATAAATTTTGTTCAAAAAATTCTACTACATATCTGGGTATTTTAAATTAGATTTTTATTTTTCATTTTATATCGAAACATGTTTATGATGTGAATTACATGTACATCAATAGAGATTCATACGGCGGCTAAAGAATTAACAAAGAAAAACTCCCCAAGTTACTAGAAGTGACACCCTTAATGTTAATTGTGACATCAGCTTCACCAAAAGAATTTAAACGTTGACAAAATTGTGTCAATTATTGATGCTACACAAAGGCAATTCTCAGCAAACTATATTTTTTATGATACGTAATCCCCCCCCCCCCCCCCCCAAAAAAAAAAAAAAAAAAAAAATAGAGGGAAATGTCGGCCCTTTTTATGATTTCTAGGGTTTGAACCAATTTAAAACAACAATGAAATCGTTAAATCGCTTGAGGTCAGACAGTACGTAGTTGGATAAATTCGAATTAGCCCAAGCAAATTTGCAAGTTCTCGTCGAAAAGAAAATTTTAAATTTTCAACCTTAATGTGTAGTCATAGCAACAATTTAGCTGAATCGGAATTTCAAAAATAAATATTCCGAAGAAAAAGTTGTAATATTAATTAGTTAGAAAATTTTAAATCATAATGTTCTGTTTATTATATAGATGAAAGGATCGAACTAATAGATGTTAGTCTTTTTTTAAGAAAACCGAAAACAGGAAACAATTGGAGTATACGGTACTTCCGGGTAGAGATCACGAAATAATCTACGTAAATCTCTAAAAGTTGCTAGGACTGTGTATTTGAAAAATGTACCTACATTTGATACAAAATTCTGATCATTCATTTTGCATTTATATAAGCTACGTATAATAATGATTGTATATTCATCGAATGACACATAATTTTTCACTCGAAATAAATTTTATTTTTCTAATATTTTATTCATAAAGTTTAACAAAACCTAAGGGTACATACAAATGAAACACTTCCAGTTGCAAAGCCGTTTGCAAGTGTTCCAAATGTATGACTACAGTCGGCAGCAAAAGTATCCGAACACTAGCAAAAATTCCTATGTAAAAAAAAAAGCACACTTAACACTGTTTTGATAAATAAATCCTTGTCGAATCATGTTCTTAGACTGACTAAGAACAGGATTCGACAAGGATTTATTTACCAAAACTGCATTAAGTGTACTTTTTTTTACATAGGAATTTTTGCTAGTGCTCGGATACGTTTGCTGCCGACTGTATTTGCAAAAAACTTGCAAAATTTCCGCCATCGAAATTGCAAGCGTTCCGTTTGTATGTAACCCTTATACTAGTCGATTTACTCAAAACTTTTCATTCATAAAAATAAAAGAGTCTCTAGTTCTTTTTTTTTTTTTTTTTTTTTATTCTGAAATTGGGATTTTAATAATCTATATCAAAGAAGTAAAAAAATTTAAATATTCTTCAACATTACTTGCGTCGACGCAAGTATCTCTCATAAGGGAAAATATTCTACCCTCGGTATTGTAGTTGAAGAATTTTTAAATGAACTGAATATATTTACATAAATTTCGAAATATTAAGACCTTATTTTAATATAATATTAAATAACGCGAACCTATCCTGAGAAGTGCATTGATTTTGATTAAATCAGACCGTGAAAGAATTACTTGAAATGTAGCACTTTCTATCACAGAAATTTAAATTAAATAATCCGTTGATAGAGAATTTCTTCAAAAGATTCCGTACATTTATAGCACAAAATATTCCAGCAATTTCATTGGAAATTATTTAAAATATATGCAATATATCTGGCTAAATGCTAGTGCAACTTTGAGAAAGCGATATGCGTGATTTAAAATTCAATTTTTCTCTTACATACGGAACAATCTATATAATATTTCTCTAAAGTGCACCGATAACGATTACATTTTATTGAAACGATACGATAGAGGTGTAATTAATATAATACGCAAGGATAAAATATAATAATAATATTTATAAATTAATAATATTTAAGCACATGGTTTCAGATTAATGATCTATTAAGAAAAAATGACATTTATCTTAATGTATTTTTAAAAGTTGCTTCTTCAGAATCTTTGGAAGCGTTATTTTAAACCTAGCAAAAAATTAAAGATATATGCACACTCTCAGAAATGGATACGAAAATTTCACGAAAATTTGTTCATTTTTGACGAAAGTGTTTCTAGAGAACACCACCGCCATTTTGGAATGTAGAAAAAGAGGGAAAAAAAGCTAAAAAAAACCCATACAAACAGCATGGGAAGAAAAGCAAAAAAACTCACAATGTCAAGTGTGTTAAAAAAAAAGGGGGGGGGGGCTCGCACCGGAAGTAATAAGGGGACAACACTGACTAGAAAAAGACATCGAAGAGCGGGAATCGTTCGGGCTGGGGCATGGGTCCTATCGTCCAGGATTAATACGTCTCGCTTACGCTCCGAGCGAACATTTCGTCAAATTGACGAAGCTTGTTTCGTTATCTATTTGAGAATACAAATTTCGTCAAAAATAAAAAAATATTTTTCCTTCTTATTTCGTCAAATTGAGAAAATTACTTTCGTCACTTGTTTGAACATACGAATTTCGTGAAAAGTAAAGATACATTTTTTCATCCTAGTTTCGTGATACAGAATAAAATACAAATTATGGAATTATAAAATTAATTGCAAATTTGTTGCTTTAGGCATTAAATCCTAATTGTACTTAATGAAAAAATGTAAATAAAACAGAGCAAACAAATAAAAATCATTTGGACATTTATTTGACAGCTTTGAGACCAATATTTACAGTGATTTTTGTCTCAATTGATCCATATTTTTACAGAAATTCACAGACACAAGCGCACACAATATTTTATAGACATAGAACATCACAAACATCCATTCCCGAACAGCGATTTGAACCCGGGACGTGGGAATCCAGAGGGCAGCGCCGTACCGACCAAACCACGAGGCCGGCAAACAAAAGTCATTGTAACGTAAAGTGGAAACAACACAGGAAAAAACCAATATGGCGATAATGAAAGCTAGCATATGCTATTGTGAGTAAACAGCTTCGTCAAATATTTGTGTGTTCACGTTTCCTCAAAAATCACGTGATCTCTTGACGAAATGGTTGTCAAAAACAACGAAGTTAAGTCCGAGGATGTCTGAATCGTCAGAATTGAGTATATTATTTCTGAGAGTGCAGAATAGCAATTATTATCATAAATTGACTAAAAAACGCATTCATAAAAAAGTATAATCAAAATAGGAATTAGTTTTTTTTTAACAAAAAAGCATGCCAAAACAAATAAATAAAATGTCATCGCCAACACGGCGACAACAATTTAAAAGGAGTGATGGGGGCCCTATACTAAAACTGTACTGCTTGCGGATGTATGAAAACTTGGTTGCCAACCATGATTTTTATTTTGAAACCTTTCTTTAAATGATTTTAGTTTCACTATTGCACAATATTAATTTGGTTCTAATAATAATTTGGCTTCTGGTAAATTAAAATTTTAATTGGGTGATGAAATCGGTATAACATTTATGAGTTTCAAATTTTAAAAGTAAATAGGAAAAGAAATAAAGTGCGAAAATTTCTCACAGGTTTGCTAGTATTCATTAATTCATTAATTTTTTTTCAGAATTGGAGTTGCACATTTTTTTTTTCTTTTTTTACAAAAAATGTAAATTAGGAACTTGTGCGGCATAAGTCGAAATAACACAAGATATACATAAACTCTTCCAGTATCTTTATCCAATTTAAACTCAGTTTAAATTACGAAATTCATTTTCATTAACAACGCGAATATTTCTCCTTCTTGTTTGGCGATAAGAGTCATCTAACTTAATTAGTGGGTTTTACCATTTCGCTGTACTTAAATATTGCCTTGTTAATCTAAATTACGTATCTTTAAAGGATAATTTTTGACATATTTAAATACAATATATTAGAATGCAAATGACTCATAAAATATTTAATGGCAAAATGAGTTAATATTGTTAAGCCTTGCTTTAATGCACAGCTTTCATCTATAAAGTTAAAATATCTTAATAATTACTTAAATTTATTTATTATGTAAAAATAAAAATGTAAATTTCTGAGTAATTAAGTGTCGCATTAATTTTGTAGAAGTAGTGAAGAATGGATAGAATTTATACTCTGACTGAACATAACTCCTAATATATATATGAAGATTTCTGAACTAATTTTTATTATTTTTGTCATACATTTTGATTAAAAAGCATTTCAAATTAAGTTTAATAATAAATTTTTTCGTATCATATTTAGGAAAACTTGTGGAAATACTAAATAGTTAGAATAAGATATCGAAAAATATTACAGTTCATGAAAAATTCATATTTCTTCATTGAATAGTGCAAAGCAAATACTTACGAAAAAATGTAAGCATTATTTTTTCAATACCAAACTTCATGGAAAGAATAGATAACTTTGAAAATAATGCAGTTGATTAAAGTGAGTGGGGTTGTATATAATACTACAAAAAGTAATTTGCAAAAATTGCCTCAAAGAAAATGTTCTGTTCGTTTTCGAAAATTGCGCTTATCTTCTTGGGATGATTCTACTTTGCAAAGGGGTAATATACTGAGATAAGCAGTTACTGTAGGCCCAGTGTTTATGCAGTTTTACCAACAGTACGGATTTTTCCCTACACCTAGGGATTTTTAGCTGTTTTCTTCAAAGTATAGGGGCGGTGTAGAGATCTTTTGGAGATATTTTTTCTCCACAGGACATTCTCGGGATAGCCTAAGAATGAAAGTACGTCCTACGGACATCCTCAGCACAAAAGTAGGTACTAATCATCAATGTAGAGACATTTTGAGATGTCTGTAGGGACATAGCAAAATTTGAGTTGTCAACATTGTGTTTATTGTGCGCAATAAAAAAGTGAATCTACACTCCTACGATCTTCCTCCTTTAATAAAATCAAAGCACATCTGACGCATGCACAAAAGTGTAAAAGGTTTGATAAACGGAATCAGACTTTAAGTAAGAATAGCTTAAGCCAAGTAACGAATGAATGCTTGCTCAGTCAGATACAGAGGGATTGTACTACCATGCGCCTACCAAAAAATATGACCTCTGGTAACAATAATGCTTTTGGTCGTGTGTTTCCGCGAATACAAAGTTTATCAGTTTTGGTTAATGTAGGTATTGATGAGAAATAGGTTAAAATACCAGTTTTTACTTTAGGTAACCCTTTTTTTTTCCAATTCTGTGAAAAAAAATGCAAATACTGATTTATCGAATATCACTCCTTTATTATATATTCCTTATGTACTTATTCTGCAAAAAATATAAATAAATAAATAAATAAAAATACACCTAAATTTAAGAAACATCGATAAAAAAAAAATATTAGCTTAGTACCACGCTCATGTTACATAAACATTTTGCATAATCGAGCGTATTGTGATTGGCGTATTTTAGTAAATATTTTATGAATCAACCTTTCCACCCACATTGAATTCTAGCGATAACGTTATCAGCATGATTTATGCTTTACGCTAAAAATTGCAGAGAATCTTATTCCAATAAATTCTTCTTCAAATTTTCAAAATTTCTCTTTAAATTGTTTTCTCAAAGCTAATTATATGTGACTGGATAGCATACAAAATTCAGGATTTACAGTTGCCCTGTACTGCTGAAATGAAGTGCCCTTTAAGATTTAAATTAGCATACTGTAATATTGTCAGTGAAAGTTATGGAAATTCTATACCCTAGAAATAACATTTCTATGAGCGAAACAATGAAACAACTTCTGTTTTCGTTGGGGCTTTTCGTTGGCCTAAAAAAAAGAAAAAAAAAAAAAAAGTTGGCTGGCTGGATATTCCAATCGTTGGTAAACCGTTGGCCCATACGCAGTATTTTACTTTGACAATATTTTTCAGGATTTATAGATTGCTATTTATATATTTTGTAATGAATAGATGCGGGCCTTAAATGTTATTTTAATGCGCGTACCGAAATTATGTATTTTCTTTCAAATTACGAACTGGTTAGAAATGTGTCATTATATGCTGTGACATCGTCAAGGGTTTCTTCTTTTGTACTCGACTGCCAGTGTGAGGTCCAAGGTGCCTCTCTGTCTGCGAGATCATGAAAATGGACATTCCGTGCATCCTTTCACACTCTTAAATGCAAAGACACCGCAATTTCACGCTCCACTTTGATAATGCCGTCTTGCGCTCCCAGGCGAAGGTTTACCCAGACATTTTGACGCCTAGCAAACACCAATGAACTATTTAACTAGGTGTGAACTTATGTATCTCACATGACCTAAAACTTTCTGATTTGTTGTCATCTTGTGGGAAAATAGTTCCCCCCCCCCCTTTGCATATCATCAAAATATTGGAGGACTGAAAAATCAGAAAAAACTCTAGAGACTTGAATTAGGCACAGTGTAGAGAGAAGTCGTTTTCCTGAACTTCAATGTAATTTTTACACATGCTAAGAATCACATATATATGTAATGCATGTTTTTATGATTGTCCTGTATGAACAGGAGGTGAAATAGAATGTTTTTGTACAATTTCTTCTTCTTATTAAAATTTTGTTACGTTACTTAACAAGAATATTTATATTTTAGTGTCACTAAAATAATAAGTTTGAATTTTAACAAAAGTTGCAATTCAAGTGATGCCTTCTGAATCTGTAACTGAATCCATCACAACGCAAACTTAATGCATTAATTATCGTTAAACTTATAACGTTGTTGATTATGGTGGCCAATCGTAGCTACCCAACAAATAAAATGTTGACGAAGAGGACAAAAAATGTACTGCTAAGCCAATCGATATTTTGTTTCAACTAACTATACGCAACCACATGAACATCTGTTGATGGGCCAACAACTCTCGTTAGTAGTGTACTACTTTTTCTTCCATGTTACGTCTTACACATATATCTATCTACTGAATTCCCTTGCCAACAACAAAAGTAAACTTAGGTAAATTTTTTGTAAGGATTAAAAATCTTTTCAAAATTTTAACTAGAAAAAAAGGTAGTTAAATTTTTATTATTTACTATTACATGTATCCAAAACTTATTATGTATGATATATTTAACAATAATTTTCAATTTTGGAATAGCATTGAAAGTTGCATTTCAATTACTTTTAATTAATCACAGATGAAACTTTTTATAAAAATCTCGACACAACAAATTACTAGTAAACATTTTTTTCTATCATCTATGAATTTGAACAATTTTACTATCCAAAATTTTCCATTAAACCCTTTTAATTAGTCGATGGAAAATACTTAGGAAGACTTTTTCACTAACATCAATACTAGATATACCTTAGCACAATTTTCTATGCATATAATTTAATTATCAAACTCTTTACATTTAATTTTATTCATTGGGTTAATAATAGTATTCTAATAGTTCTCCAATCTGAACATTCGAGAAAAAATATTCCGATAAAACTCTTCACACATGCAGACGAGATTCTTTAGAAATTCTTTGAGACCTTTACAAACAAAAGATTTGAGAAATTTCTTACTAAAGGGAGAAAACTTTTATTCGAGACGTAAAGGACTTGAGCGTGAATTATAAAATTGTCAGCTGTGAAACTTTGAATTCAGACTTTGTAAAGAATCTTTTGTTTTATTACTTAAGAGTTCTCATAAAAATTAATCTAAGGATAAAGAAAATTTAACAAAGTCAGTTCCATTGCATAAATTGGATATAAAAATTTAAAGAAATAAGGAGAAGAAAAAAAAAAAAGTAAAAGCAACGTGGACACCTCGTGATTTCTATCTATGCCTATTAAACTATAGATATCATATTAATAACCAAAATATAAAGTCTTATTCTCTAATGGGCTCTTCCCACCTGACGTCAGAGGTCACATGATAGAGCAAAACAAATAGCACACGAAGTCTTGTTTATCTATAGCGATTGCTGAAATAATATATTTTCTATTCCTGTTTTTGATCAATCGTATTTAATCTGTGTTATTTTTTTATACATCATCATTTTTAATTCATTTTATATCACTATTCATCACCTTCTGTTTGCTGTATACATTTATAAACATCATTTAGTTTATATTTGTTATTGATGTTCATGAAGAAAATGTTAAATACTCTGATTTTTGGTAATTAAATCAGTGACAGTGCAACATCGTAGTGCGTAAATCCATTTAGACCAATAACTAAGTTAATTAACTTGTTGTAACACCTTTATGAAATTAAATTTAATGGAAACATTTTAAAATTCAAATTATAATCCATAAACGTTCCAAAAGAACAAACTATTATTATTTATTGCGAGATCAGTTAATGTAACAGTTATACTAGAACATACAAAAATCGATTCTTACAGTTGAAAATAAATAAACACATAAAGTGTTTTTAAAAAATTATTAAATTTACAAATACAACTATTCTACTGTTTACAAATGCACAATATTATTTTTATTTTATTTTATATTAAATGTTAACATTTTTGTTCTTAAGAACAATATTTAATTGAATTCGATTCTTAGAATCCGATTATTCGTTTTCCTCTATCACATGATTGAGCAGACGAAACTGGGAAGATTCCATTGGAAAATTGGAAAAATAATGTACTGACTAAAATGAGATATGCTCCACCAGATATTATACTATAAGTCTAGAAATAGAATGTGGATAAAATATTGTTCTGGTGCAGTACTTAAATTCGATTGGCTGCAAGAGAAAGATCTAAAAATGGCCTAAAACTATAAAATCAAAATTAAAAGCTAGCATGTTGTGACGTTTACAAAACTTTTTAATATATTTTCCTATTCAAATTTCTGTAACTCAACTCAAGCTATTTATTAAAATTTTTATTCAGCAAATTTATTTTCTATCATTAGCGTAGACAATATTCATCCTAGAAAGGTATAACCATGACTATCGTATAAATTATGTATCGTAAAAACCTAGAAACTTCAAATGTTTTTTTTTTTTTTTTTTTTTTTTTTTTTTTTTTTATGAAAATAATCGATAATTTCATTTTAAATTACATCAAATACACATTTCATCCATTAATTTTAAAGGTGTTACGACTTCTTTCAAAAAATATTTATATTGAAAATATATACACACACGCGCGTGCGCAGGAGGAAGGGGAATTACTCAGCTAGGAAGGGGGGAGGGGGACGATGCATCTATGTATACAAAAATGTTTTCCTGGCTGAGTATTACTATTTTAAATAATTTACTTCAGTTTCACAATGTTTGGTAAAAATAATACTCATTTATACGAAATTTTGTCATATGCTACCATGATACAAGTAAGGACAAAACAAGAGAACGTCGCCACCTGTTGATTAAAATGCATAAAATGTTAATAAACAACAATTTATGTCACGATACCACTACATATCAATTTGTTCAAAATTCTGTGCATTACTTCTTTTAACAAAAAATTTGTGAAGCATAGATAGACAGATCAACGGACATTTTTTTAAGATGGTTAAATCATATTCAGAATTCAGAATATCTTAAAATGTATAAGTATATCGAAAACCAGGATTGTTTTCCGTTGATGGGATATAGATACCTATGAAGTTGAAATATTTTGAGTTAAATTTTGAAATATTAGTAATTAAACTAAAGTATCTTTTGTAATCTTCTTTAAATTTCTTACGATTATCTTAACTGCATATTTTTATGTTGTTTAATATTAAGTTATTTGGAAAAATACACAGGCCTCGCACCATTCCTAAAATTTTACGTTTATTTTATTATATTGTCACCACTATTTTAAAGCTATATTTTGTTACCTAATATTTTAGCATTAAAATATCGAAAAATATTCCAGAAATATTTTTCAATAAGGATAGTGGTGACAATATAATAAAATGTGAGTAAAATTTCAGGAAAGCTGCGAGGCCTGAATACAGTATAAAAAGTATTTAAAAAACATTAAACAGGTAATTAATAAGGATAAATGCAATATTAAATAATTAGAAATTACACTTAAATAGTAATTAAATATCTTAGATAGTTCAGAAATAAAAAATGAAAACGGCGAGATTGTTAAAACCTGTTTACCCAAATTAAATAATTTATATTATTTTCTTTAACAACATGACTCGTGAAATGATCAAATATTACGTATAATTTTCTCAGAAAAAGTTTAACGCGATTACATGTGGAATAATTAATTACTCTTGAAACAATTTCTCATTTAGAAGCAATAAGCTAAATCTTGCTAACTTTGCTTTTTTATGAACATGTTATTATTAACCGTCATCTAGTGCTTTTATTGTTAACCGATTCTGAAGAGTATTGTCTTTGAACGAAATGACGTTATTGTTTTGTATATAATTATATGAAGTAGTACAATAGTTACTGATATTAATGTTTCACTGCCATCTAATAACGAACAAACGTATGAAATCAATTGTTTTTTCTTTGATGAAAAAATTTGGCATAATTGTATTGATTAGAAATTTATTGATCCTATTTATTATTTTTCTAATATTATATGGAATACATGTATATAGAGGGTGATTATAATTAAAGTTGCGACCCTGTACATACATGTATTCCATATCGTACTCCCCCTTCCTATATAAAATATCACCTAAATCAAAAACTAATTAACGACTGGCAGGGTCTCTGGAGTGTGTCTCCAAAAGGGAGATACACTCACGAGAAAATACCAAATGTCTCACTCAATATTTGGGACCTCTCCCCGGAAATCTCTGCCTTTCTGTCATGGCCCCATCCCCAAATACCTTCACAGATTTCATTGCCGACGATCACCCTTATGCTCATGCGGTGAGGAGGGGACTGCACAACATTACTACTTTCACTGTCAACTTACAATACCTTACCATTTAAGGAACCATAACCCTAGACCAGAAACTTGGCTGAACAATATAATAACTAGAAAGCCCCTACGGCTCAAATTAAAGCGCATCTATGCCTTCCTTCAAGATTTATCAAATTCAACAAACTAAATTCTTTCTCTATCTTTCCTTAAATTTTCCTCCTCTCCTACATGGCGAATACTAGTCATGTCTGATGCTGCAGTATTCCACGGAAGTGCTCTCGGGAAGCAATCATCCTGCGCATGATGTTGCTATTAACAAACATTGTTCATAGGATGTTTGGGCTTGATATAAAGACTGTGAGCCCTACTAAAAATGATCCGTAGAGATCAATAAAAAAAATTTGTACGTGGAAATGGCCAACGGATATCAATTGACATCCATAGAAATTAATATCCGTAGAGATCAATAAAATAAAATTTGTACGTGGAATTGGCCAACGGATATCAATTGACATCCATAGAAATCAATATCCGTAGAGATCAATAAAAATAAATTTGTACGTGGAAATGGCCAACGGATATCAATTGACATCCATAGAGATCAATATCCATAGAAATCAATAAAAAAATTTTTTACGTGGAAATGGGCAACGGATATCAATTGACATCCACAAAGATCAATATCCGTAGAGATCTATTGCTATCAGTAGTTCACATCAATAAGATAAAACAAAAAATCTATAGATTATTAAATGAAGATCCACAGCATCTTGCTCAATTAATCTTTACAGACATCCATCAACCTACTAATATAAGCACACGTATAGGTCAATACATAACAAATTTGAGATAATAAATTTAAAATATAGAGAAACAAACTTTAATTTATAAGAAGTACACACTCATGTTTGTGAAAATTGCAACACCATAAAAGAATTGTCAGAAGTTAATGAAATTTATTCCACATATTACTGATAGTAGTACAAATAAACAATCACATGTACAAAACAAAAAAAAAAGGCTGAAATCAGTACTGTGTGTGTCCACTACGCCGAGCAATGAGAGCCTGTACACATCGTGGCATTGAATCATACAGGTTATGAACGAAATCCTGGAGAATAGCATTCCAGATGACTTTGACTTGATGCTAAACTTCAATCTTACTGTGTGCCCCACCAGTTGTTTGAGCAAGTCACCGACCAATGAAATCAGAGACATGCTCGATGAGTGACATATCCAGGGAATAAGCAGGCTATGGAAGAAGCTAACCCTGTTGTGCACTGAAGAAGGCTTGTGCAGTATGAGAAACATGCGCACGGGCATTATCCTGCTGAAATACAGCATCAGAAATGCATCGAAGGGGAAGGACCTCTGGCTTTGAAATTTCCCTTACGTGTAGCAATCACTGTTGAGTTGCATCCCCACTAAAAATTATCTTGAGATAATCTTAAAAAATTTCAACTTTCTACAGAAATATTAAAAATATCTAAATAAATTTTGCAGATTTAGATTTATCACCAAAATAACCACAGATTTTTTTACGACGTTTTATAGGCATTATAAAGATTTTGTTTCATAATTAAAATAACTTCAGATTTTTTGAAGTTTTAACACGAACACTTTTATTATTTTAGGTATGAGCAAAAAGTTAAAATTAAATCTGAAAAATAACTGTAGAACTTTTGTGGGCATTTTGAAACATAAACAGTTTTAGTACGTACGTGTTTGTGCGGTGTGTGGTGCGTGTGTGAATTATGATAATCCATTTCTTTGCTTTTATTAAAATTTAGATAAATAAAAAACAATGACCATATGTTTTGCTTCCTGCGACGGAATACATTCAAGTTTAGAGAATTACAACTCAACTCGAAGATGTGATCAGGTAAAAATAAAAAATGTTTGTTTACTAACAGCAAGCGTGCTGGCGATGGCGTTAGGGAAAAAATGGCGATTAGCGTAGTTGCTCGATTGTATTTTATTAAAAATATTTTGTGTTTCATGTGTTGTGTAAATGTTTATTACATTTGCATTCATAAGATTTAGTATTTAATATGTTGTATAAACTATTAAAATTCAGTATTATTCATGAATTTTCAGTTTTATGTGAAAAAAAGTAAACAGATATTTTACAATATTTATGTCTTGCATAATTTTTATTGTTGAGCAAATTTCTTGCAAAAATTTATCTACAATATTCATTATAGGTTTAATTGAAGTATGAATCATGCTTGTTTTACCTTATTAAGGTGAAATATGCAATAATACACACAGGTATTTCCGTGGAAACTTCTAAAATATAATACTTGGTTTTCATCGCCAACATTCCGTAGTTTGAAAATATGGATTTTTAACCATAAGTGAGAATTTTTTTTTTGATAAAGATGAATGCTAATGCTTAATGTTGAAATAAATAGTACATAACTGTATTTTGAAGGTCTAAAATTTAGTTTTATTCATGAATTTTCAGTATATTTTCAAAAAATGTAAACAAAACACTTTCAAAATTTTATGTTTGTAAAAATTTGTAATGTTGAGCAAATTATTTGTTAACATATGGTAAAAATGTTCATATAGGCATATTTGAAGTGCAATTCATGATTATTTTGCCCTATTCAGATGAAATATAGAATAATACAGGTATTTTCATGGGAATTAAGCCATTAGTAAGAAATCTTTTAGTTAAAAATGGATTTTGTTATTCACTTTTGAAATACATGTACAAATTTCATAAACAATTTAAATTCAGTTTTTTTGTGAAATAAAAGTGAACAGATATTTTACTATATTTTGCACAATTTTGAATGTTGAACAAATTTCTTTTAGCGCTTCGCAAAAATGAGCAATTATTGGTAATTTTAATTGTAAATATAATGTAAAAAGTTTAAAATGTGTTTACTTAGGTGAATATAATGTTCCTTTTGTGCATTGAAGTATAAGATTGCAGAATAAGGGGCTTTTGAAGGAAATTTTTGAGAAATTAGTTTTCGGGTTTCGCCGTAGAATGTCGCCAGGAAGTGAAAACTCATGTAATCTCATATTCAAAGATTTATATATTTAAAAGCTTTTTTTTTTTTTGCTCCATTTTAAAGAAAATAATAGATAAAAGTATAAAGTAAATATAATTTGCATTTTGACTATGAATTTTTTGTTTTTTTGTGATACAAATGTGAAAAACAATTTCCTTTTAGAGCTTCGCAAAAATGAGCAATTATTGGTAATTTTTATTGTAAATATAATGTAAAAAGTTTAAAATGTGTTTACTTTAGGTGAATATAATGTTCCTTTTGTGCATTGAAGTATAAGAATGCAGAATAAGGGGCTTTTGAGGGAAATTTATGAGAAATTAGTTTTTGGATTTCGCCGTACAATGTCGCCTGGACGTTAAAACTCATATAATCTCATATTCAAAAATTTATATATTTAAAAGCTTTTTTTTAGCTCCATTTTAAAGAAAATAATAGATAAAAGTATAAAGTAATTATAAATTGCATTTTGACTATGAATTTTTTGTTTTTTTGTGAAACAATTGTGAAAAACAATTTCCTTTTAGCGCTTCGCAAAAATGAGCAATTATTGGTAATTTTTATTGTAAATATAAAGTAAAAAGTTTAAAATGTGTTTACTTTAGATGAATATAATGTTCCTTTTGTGCATTGAAGTATAAGTATGCAGAATAAGGGGTTTTTGAGGGAAATTTTTGAGAATTTAGTTTTTGGATTTCGCCGTACAATGTCGCCTGGACGTTAAAACTCATATAATCTCATATTCAAAAATTTATATATTTAAAAGCTTTTTTTTTGGCTCCATTTTAAAGAAAATAATAGATAAAAGTATAAAGTAAATATAAATTGCATTTTGACTATGAATTTCTGTTTTTTTGTGAAACAAATGTGAAAAACAATTTCCTTTTAGCGCTTCGCAAAAATGAGCAATTATTGGTAATTTTTATTGTAAATATAAAGTAAAAAGTTTAAAATGTGTTTACTTTAGGTGAATATAATGTTCCTTTTGTGCATTGAAGTATAAGATTGCAGAATAAGGGGCTTTTGAAGGAAATTTTTGAGAAATTAGTTTTCGGGTTTCGCCGTAGAATGTCGCCAGGAAGTGAAAACTCATGTAATCTCATATTCAAAGATTTATATATTTAAAAGCTTTTTTTTTTTTTGCTCCATTTTAAAGAAAATAATAGATAAAAGTATAAAGTAAATATAATTTGCATTTTGACTATGAATTTTTTGTTTTTTTGTGATACAAATGTGAAAAACAATTTCCTTTTAGAGCTTCGCAAAAATGAGCAATTATTGGTAATTTTTATTGTAAATATAATGTAAAAAGTTTAAAATGTGTTTACTTTAGGTGAATATAATGTTCCTTTTGTGCATTGAAGTATAAGAATGCAGAATAAGGGGCTTTTGAGGGAAATTTATGAGAAATTAGTTTTTGGATTTCGCCGTACAATGTCGCCTGGACGTTAAAACTCATATAATCTCATATTCAAAAATTTATATATTTAAAAGCTTTTTTTTAGCTCCATTTTAAAGAAAATAATAGATAAAAGTATAAAGTAATTATAAATTGCATTTTGACTATGAATTTTTTGTTTTTTTGTGAAACAATTGTGAAAAACAATTTCCTTTTAGCGCTTCGCAAAAATGAGCAATTATTGGTAATTTTTATTGTAAATATAAAGTAAAAAGTTTAAAATGTGTTTACTTTAGATGAATATAATGTTCCTTTTGTGCATTGAAGTATAAGTATGCAGAATAAGGGGTTTTTGAGGGAAATTTTTGAGAATTTAGTTTTTGGATTTCGCCGTACAATGTCGCCTGGACGTTAAAACTCATATAATCTCATATTCAAAAATTTATATATTTAAAAGCTTTTTTTTTGGCTCCATTTTAAAGAAAATAATAGATAAAAGTATAAAGTAAATATAAATTGCATTTTGACTATGAATTTCTGTTTTTTTGTGAAACAAATGTGAAAAACAATTTCCTTTTAGCGCTTCGCAAAAATAAGCAATTATTGGTAATTTTTATTGTAAATATAATGTAAAAAGTTTAAAATGTGTTTACTTTAGGTGAATATAATGTTCCTTTTGTGTATTGAAGTATAAGTATGCAGAATAAGGGGTTTTTGAGGGAAATTTTTGAGAAATTATTTTTTGGATTTCGCCGTACAATGTCGCCTGGACGTTAAAACTCATATAATCTCATATTCAAAAATTTATATATTTAAAAGCTTTTTTTTTGGCTCCATTTTAAAGAAAATAATAGATAAAAGTATAAAGTAATTATAAATTGCATTTTGACTATGAATTTTTTGTTTTTTTGTGAAACAATTGTGAAAAACAATTTCCTTTTATCGCTTCGCAAAAATGAGCAATTATTGGTAATTTTTATTGTAAATATAATGTAAAAAGTTTAAAATGTGTTTACTTTAGGTGAATATAATGTTCCTATTGTGCATTGAAGTATAAGTATGCAGAATAAGGGGCCTTTGAGGGAAATTTATGAGAAATTAGTTTTTGGATTTCGCCGTACAATGTCGCCTGGACGTTAAAACTCATATAATCTCATATTCAAAAATTTATATATTTAAAAGCTTTTTTTTTGGCTCCATTTTAAAGAAAATAATAGATAAAAGTATAAAGTAAATATAAATTGCATTTTGACTATGAATTTCTGTTTTTTTGTGAAACAAATGTGAAAAACAATTTCCTTTTAGCGCTTCGCAAAAATGAGCAATTATTGGTAATTTTTATTGTAAATATAATGTAAAAAGTTTAAAATGTGTTTACTTTAGGTGAATATAATGTTCCTATTGTGCATTGAAGTATAAGTATGCAGAATAAGGGGCCTTTGAGGGAAATTTATGAGAAATTAGTTTTTGGATTTCGCCGTACAATGTCGCCTGGACGTTAAAACTCATATAATCTCATATTCAAAAATGTATATATTTAAAAGCTTTTTTTTTTGGCTCCATTTTAAAGAAAATAATAGATAAAAGTATAAAGCAATTATAAATTGCATTTTGACTATGAATTTTTTGTTTTTTTTGTGAAACAATTGTGAAAAACAATTTCCTTTTATCGCTTCGCAAAAATGAGCAATTATTGGTAATTTTTATTGTAAATATAATGTAAAAAGTTTAAAATGTGTTTACTTTAGGTGAATATAATGTTCCTATTGTGCATTGAAGTATAAGTATGCAGAATAAGGGGCCTTTGAGGGAAATTTATGAGAAATTAGTTTTTGGATTTCGCCGTACAATGTCGCCTGGACGTTAAAACTCATATAATCTCATATTCAAAAATTTATATATTTAAAAGCTTTTTTTTTGGCTCCATTTTAAAGAAAATAATAGATAAAAGTATAAAGTAAATATAAATTGCATTTTGACTATGAATTTGTTTTTTTGTGAAATAAATGTGAAAAACAATTTCCTTTTAGCGCTTCGCAAAAATGAGCAATTATTGGTAATTTTTATTGTAAATATAATGTAAAAAGTTTAAAATGTGTTTACTTTAGGTGAATATAATGTTCCTTTTGTGTATTGAAGTATAAGTATGCAGAATAAGGGGTTTTTGAGGGAAATTTTTGAGAAATTAGTTTTTGGATTTCGCCGTACAATGTCGCCTGGACGTTAAAACTCATATAATCTCATATTCAAAAATTTATATATTTAAAAGCTTTTTTTTGGCTCCATTTTAAAGAAAATAATAGATAAAAGTATAAAGTAATTATAAATTGCATTTTGACTCTGAATTTTTTGTTTTTTTGTGAAACAATTGTGAAAAACAATTTCCTTTTAGCGCTTCGCAAAAATGAGCAATTATTGGTAATTTTTATTGTAAATATAATGTAAAAAGTTCAAAATGTGTTTACTTTAGATGAATATAATGTTCCTTTTGTGCATTGAAGTATAAGTATGCAGAATAAGGGGTTTTTGAGGGAAATTTTTGAGAATTTAGTTTTTGGATTTCGCCGTACAATGTCGCCTGGACGTTAAAACTCATATAATCTCATATTCAAAAATTTATATATTTAAAAGCTTTTCTTTTGGCTCCATTTTAAAGAAAATAATAGATAAAAGTATAAAGTAAATATAAATTGCATTTTGACTATGAATTTCTGTTTTTTTGTGAAGCAAATGTGAAAAACAATTTCCTTTTAGCGCTTCGCAAAAATGAGCAATTATTGGTAATTTTTATTGTAAAATATAATGTAAAAAGTTTAAAATGTGTTTACTTTAGGTGAATATAATGTTCCTATTGTGCATTGAAGTATAAGTATGCAGAATAAGGGGCCTTTGAGGGAAATTTATGAGAAATTAGTTTTTGGATTTCGCCGTACAATGTCGCCTGGACTTTGTTAAAACTCATATAATCTCATATTCAAAAATTTATATATTTAAAAGCTTTTTTTTTTGGCTCCATTTTAAAGAAAATAATAGATAAAAGTATAAAGCAATTATAAATTGCATTTTGACTATGAATTTTTTGTTTTTTTTGTGAAACAATTGTGAAAAACAATTTCCTTTTATCGCTTCGCAAAAATGAGCAATTATTGGTAATTTTTATTGTAGATATAATGTAAAAAGTTTAAAATGTGTTTACTTTAGGTGAATATAATGTTCCTATTGTGCATTGAAGTATAAGTATGCAGAATAAGGGGCCTTTGAGGGAAATTTATGAGAAATTAGTTTTTGGATTTCGCCGTACAATGTCGCCTGGACGTTAAAACTCATATAATCTCATATTCAAAAATTTATATATTTAAAAGCTTTTTTTTTTTTGCTCCATTTTAAAGAAAATAATAGATAAAAGTATAAAGTAATTACAAATTGCATTTTGACTATGAATTTTTTGTTTTTTTTGTGAAACAATTTTGAAAAACAATTTCCTTTTAGCGCTTCGCAAAAATGAGCAATTATTGGTAATTTTTATTGTAAATATAATGTAAAAAGTTTAAAATGTGTTTACTTTAGGTGAATATAATGTTCCTTTTGTGCATTGAAGTATAAGTATGCAGAATAAGGGGTTTTTGAGGGAAATTTTTAAGAAATTAGTTTTCGTATTTCGCGGTACAATATCGTCCTAACGTAAAGTCTCATATCTCATATTAAAAAATTTATATATTTGAAAGCTTTTTTTTTGGCTCCATTTTAAAGAAAATAATAGATAAAAGTATAAAGTAGTTACAGATTGCATTTTCAGTATGATTTTTTTTTCGTTTTTGTTTTTTGTGAAACAAATGTGAAAAAAAATTTCTTTTAGCGCTTCGCAAAAATTAGCAGTTAATGGTAAGTTTTGTTGTAAATATACAGTAAAAGGTTTGAAAATGTTTTCACTTCAGATGAATTTCATGTTCCTTTTGTGCATTGAAATATAAATAAGCAAAATATGGTGCTTTTTATAAAAATTTTTAACAAATTCGGTTTCACATTTCGAGATACTGTGTCGATCGAAAGCTAAAAGCTGATATGAGCTCATATTCAAAAATTGATACATTTAAAAAAATTTTTTTGCTTCATTTTAAAGAAAATAGCAGGTAGCATTATTAAATAGATAGAAATTGGAGTTTGATTAGTATATATATTTTTTTTTAATTAGCAAGTTTTTTTTTTTTTTTTTTTTTTTTGTAAACATACAGTAAACCACTTTCACGGCATGTTTTGTTTAAGTAAATTACATGTTTCTTTTGTGCACATAGATGTATAAATATGCATAATAAGGTGATTTTTATAAAGATCAAAATAAAAGCATTGGCATAAGTTTTTAAACAGACACACACACGTACAAAATAGTCTGAATTTTGTAGAACATGTCTCATAGTAACATATAGGGATTAAAACTCATTTAGAATGATGAATATGTCAATTGTTTGTGATACTTTTTATTAATTACTTTCAAAAATTTCATGATTTTATTTTTATTACAAAGCTATTTTTTTTTGTTGTTTAAGCATTTTTAATGTAGTTATATAACTAAATTTTTGCTAATAACTATTAATGTTTTTGAAAAATTCTTTTCCTTTTTGTTATGAGTGTAAATAAAATCAGATTTTCTAAGATTTTTTTTTTTTTTTTTTTCAATTTTAAATCTAGCTTAAAAATATATAAATAAAACAAGTTAAATTTTGAATGTATAACTTATTTAACGGCTTTTTAAACGTTTTGATTAACTGATAACTTTTAATTAATTTTACAATTTATATTTTATCTTTTATTGTATAAACAGATCTGAATCATTCGTCTGTTATTTTTCATAATAAAAAATTTCAAAAAAAGAAAAAATTCATGACAATTTAATTATATTTTATTCTGAATATCGAGCACCGTTTTTAAAAAGCTTTTTTAACTAATATATAAGCGGATAGAATGTTAAATAAAAAATAAATTAACTAAAATTTGTATTTTATTATTTATTTATTTATATTTCTTGTGATTATTTACCATGTATGTGAAAAATTGCAGATTTTCTGTAGATTTTACTAAAACCTCTTAAAAATATCTTTAAAAATATAATCTGCAGAATATCTTAAGTTATTTGGCCCACTTTTAAGCCTATATATTTTGAAAAAAATCTTAAAATTATATTCTGTAAATTTTCTTCAGAAATATGAAGAAAATCTGCAGAATATGTAGGCTTAAGAAGTGGGCCAAATAACTTAAGATGTTCTGTAGATTTTTTTTAAAGATTAATTTAAGATTATTTTTAGTGGGGATACAATGTGCACTAGATGGGATCGACAATTATATCCAATAGCTCACCACACCATGATGCTAGGCATTTGTGCAGCATGATGCTAGAACTAGATAACACACTGTGGGAACAGATGTTTCCCTCAGTAATGTTTGATGCACACTCTTCCATCATTGTACTCCAGATTGTAGCGAGATTCATCGGAGAAAACAATTTGTTGCCACTAGGCACGCCACGTGCTGTGTTACTGAGCCCTTTGAAGTTGGAGGCGTCCGTGATTCAGTAAGAGCACAATCCTGTGTAGAGGAACCCTTGCATGGAATTGATGCTGCAGCAAATGGTGATGATCCATGGAGCTACACAACAAAACACCTGTAACCGTACTCGAACATTGTAGTAACACACAAGAGGAAGCTGTATGGTCAATCACAGCCATGTGGATGGGGTGTCTGTCGTCTCGTCGTTCTATTGCGTGCCCTACTGCCAGGTTTTAGGCTTGTTTGATTCTCCTCTGTCCATTTCTTCCAAACACGCATCACTGTTGTGGCATTACACTGCATGCGGGCTGCGATTTCTCAATACGAAAATCCTCTCTCTCGCATACCAACAATGTGGCCTCGCACGAACTCCATTAATTGTTCGTATAGCATCTTCCTCTTTGATGTGGCATACTGACCATTAATGAAACGTTTACCGCCGACATAGGACGATAAACAGATTTCAATGCACCTTTACAGTCCTTTATGTACCTGGAACATGCGACTGATAAGGATTCAGATCTCGTTTCATGCATGCCCAATCGTTTTGTAATTCTAATCATTTGCATGCCTCACCTTACTTTACATTTCCTGTAAGTTTGGTTCAATTTGCATAATCCCTTTATGGTGTTGCAATTTTCACAAACATGAGTGTAATTTTAATTCGCAATATTTTAAATAATAGCAGTTTACATATTCTAAGTGAAATAATGATTTTTTTTTTTTTCAAAAAAGTACATATATATATATATATATATATATATATATAGCTAACTCAAAATACTCAAACTAATCAATCAATTAACTTTTTAGATCTTAAAATAATCATTGATGGTAATAAAATTTACACAGATATCTATGACAAATGGCAAGATTTTAGTTTTAAAGTAAACATATTTACACATTTTAATTCCTGTTTGCATCTTTCAGTATTTAGAAACATCATCATTAACCATTTATTTCAAATTAATAATTTATGCTCTGCGAAGTTTAAAAACAAGAATATTAATGAACTGATCACAGCCGCTGCTAAAATGGGTTTTCCTAAAAACTTTGTATTTTCTATCCTTAACCATATATATATTTTTTTTTATGTAAACATAAAAAATAAATAAATAAATAAAAATAAAAAAACTGTGTACACTTTTGTGTATATTAACAAAAAAATTATAAAATAATAAAAGACAATAAAAAAGGTAGTGGTTGGGTGGGCAGATGTTTGATTACGGAGGTGCGGTGGTGTTGTCAGGCTGGATGGTTGGGTGGGATTGTTAAATTAAAAAAAAATAAAATAAAGCAGAAGGGGCTTGTTGCATTTACTTTGTATTACTATGCAAACTTTCTTTTTTCATTAAAATTTCAGTTTCTTCTTTCTTGAGTTGGCAACTATTCTTAAAATTCTAATCATGCTATTAAACACATTGTAATCAATCATTGTTGCTTCGAGGTCTCATTGTTATTCATCTGCTTTGAAATTCTGTTTTTTTAAATCCATATGACTCCTATTCTGGTCTTGGCTGGCTGGGGAAATGTTGCCGGCCTGAAACTAGTTTAACCCCATAGTCAAGTCACAAGTCTTGCCGCCTGCTTCCTTCCTTCCTATCTTAAGTTTCTTAAATTATTTTTTTCATAAATTTTGATATAGTTTATGGTTTTAAGTTAAGATTTGCTGTGTTACTTTATTGATTCGTTTGTTTTCAGGCTATTAACAAATCTGGTTTCTTTAAATTTATGTATTTAATCCCCTGAATTTTTTTTTTTTTTCATTTTTCTGAACTTCTCAAAGAAATTTTTAATCTTATTGGTCATTGGTGTTTCAGTGATCTTGTGTCTGTTGCATGGCTTTTACTATGCTTAATAGATCATCATTATTTTATATATATATATATATTTGGACAATGCAGGTCTTTTCTGCTACAAACTTGACTTTACTATGCGCTTTTTTGTTTCTTCAAATGGGTCTTCTTGTTTTTTTTCTAAATAATCCTTTCATGAAATAATTCTATAAATAGAAAGAAAAAGTAAAATTAGATATTTAACATAGAAAATTCTACAATAGAAAATAAAATAACTGAAAAATAGAATATAATGGAGTATCACAGTGTAAATTGGGTAAAGAGTCAATTACGACCAAAATAACCATTCGTATGTCAATTTTTTTTTAAAATAGATATTTAAAAAAATAATCACACTTTTTTTCTATGGGAACAAAAAACTAAGATTTTTTGAATAATAGTAGTGCTGACTATAGACTAATTTGACATCCTGCAGTCCTTTTTCAACCCATTTTATCATCCAGCTGTCATTCTAAATGTTCAGAGGCCTTTAGGTACTTTTCTTCTTGACTTTTCAACCTTCTAGCAATAATTCTACAGCATTCCTGAAAGAACAAATGCATATAGAGTATATATATATGTATACAGTCATTCCCACTTAATTGGGTAATTTATAATCGAATAACCCGCTTATTCAAATAAAATTTGTTAGAACCAAAATCAATCTCATAAGATCAATGTTAAATTTCCCCATTAAAACAAATATTTGTCACATACTGTCCCCAGTTATTCAAATAAAATTTTAAGTCTTTCTTATTAAAAATGATTCTCAATCAAAAAATACCAGATTTCCTTTTCTAAAAGTAATTAAAAATCGTTCATTGTTGCTGAAAAAAGCAAAATTTGAAAACATCGAATGTGAAATACGGCATGATGAAAAAGTAATTAATGATTTTGAGAACAGTGAAATTCATTCAGATGGAGCTTGTGCAATTTAAAGAATTAGATGGAGATGAAATGACAGAAGATGGCAAAGAAATTTTCACATCTTCCTCGCAAGACAAAGATGAAAATGTAAGTAATGATGAGCTAATCTATCCATTCCCACTTCTGAAACAAATGAGTCTTATGCTATAATTCGCCGACATTTTAAGGCTTGTTTAGGTGACTACAATCTACTTTATAAATTAAAAAAAGAATTGTAGAAATGTTCAGCATCCGTGAAAACATAATTAATTATCGGAGCTTTCTCCAGAGAGGAAATAAATATTATACTAGTGAGTGATAGTGAATATTCTACTTCTTTATAAGCTCTGGAATCTAATTAGGCTCGTAAGATTAAAAAAAAAAAAAAATGGCATTTATGTTGCATATATGCATATAGAGAAAAATTAGAAATTACAAGGATTACAGGTGGCCTCTGATTGTCGATTGCTGGGAACACACACACAGACACACACACACACACAAAAAAAAAAAAAAAATTACACGAGTGAAAGATATAGAACAATTCTACCTCTTTATAGGTTCTAGTATCTAATAAAGCAAGTTTAAAATGAATATTAATATTTATGCTGTGGATGGAGAAAGATTAGAAATTGCAACACAGTGGGGGGGGGGGGAATGAAATATTAAGAGTGAGTGATATCGAACAATTCTACTTCTTCAGAGTTTCTGGAATCTAATTAGCAGGGTTGGGTTTTTTCACAGGACAAGGGTTTAAGCTATCAAAAACTTGTATTGTCAAAATTCAAAATCTATAAATGAACTAGAATCTGGTTAGAAATAGGATTTAGCAATACTTGCCATATACAATTGAATGTTTCACAAAAAAACAAAAAAATCGTACTCAAAATGCAATTTATATTTACTTTATACTTTTATCTATTATTTTCTTTAAAATGGATTAAAAAAAAAGTTTTAAATGTATAAATTTTTGAATATCAGCTCATAAAGGTTTTTGCGTTCGATCAACATCGTACCTCGAAATGTGAAACTTAATTTGTTAAAAATTTCCCTCAAAAGCCCCTTATTCTGCATATGTATACTTCAATGCACAAAAGGAACTTTATATTCACCTAAAGTAAACACATTTTAAACTTTTTACAGTATATATATTTACAATAAAACTTACCAATAATTGCTCATTTTTGCGAAGCGCTAAAAGGAAAATGTTTTTCTCATTTGTATCACAAAAAAACAAAAAAATCATACTCAAAATGCAATTTATATTTACTTTATACTTTTATCTATTTTCTTTAAAATGGAGCAAAAAAAAAGCTTTTAAATATATAAATCTTTGAATATGAGATTACATGAGCTTTCACTTCCGGGCGACATCCGGAAACTAATTTCTCAAAAATTTCCCTCAAAAGTCCCTTATTCTACATACTTATACTTCAATGCACAAAAGGAACATTATATTCACCTAAAGTAACACACATTTAAAAATTCTTACTGTATATTTACAATAAAACTTACCAATAATTGCTAATTTTTGCGAAGCGCTAATAGAAATTTGTTCAACATTCAAAATTGTGCAAAACATAAAAATCGTAAAATATGTGTTCACTTTTTTTTCCACAAAAAACTGAAAATTCAGCAATAAAATTGAATTTCAATTGTTTATAAAATTTGTACATGTTATTTATTTCAAAAGTGAATAAAAAATCCATTTTTAACTAAAAGATTTCTTACTAATGGCTTAAATTAATTTCTGGGAGGGTGCGAATATAGGCGATGAAAATAAAGTGTTATTTTTTTTAATACCCATGAAAATACCTGTATCATTCTATATTTCATCTGAACAAGGCAAAATAATAATGAATTACACTTCAAATATGCCTATATGAACATTTTTACCATATGTTAGCAAATAATTTGCTCGACATTGCAAATTTTTACAAACATAAAATTTTGAAAGCGTTTGTTTACATTTTTTGAAAATATACTGAAAATCCATGAATAAAACTAAATTTTAGATCTTGAAAATACAGTTATGCACTATTTATTTCAAAATTAAGCATTTGAATTCATCTTTATCAAAAATATTTCTTACTAATGGTTAAAAATCAATATTTGCAAAACTACCGAATGTTGGCGATGAAAACCAAGCGTTATATTTCAGAAATTTCCAAAGAAATACCCATATTATTGCATATTTCATCTTAATAAGGTAAAACAATCATGATTCATACTTCAATTAAACCTAATTATGAATATTGTTAATATATTTTTGCAAGCATTCAAAATTATGCAAAACATAAATATCGTAAAATATCTGTTTACTTTTTTTCACAAAAAACTGAAAATTCATCAATAATACTGAATTTCAATAGTTTATACAACTTTTATATGTTAATTATTTTAAAAAAAAGTAACAAAATCTATTTTTAACAAAAATAATTCTCACTAATGGCTCAAATTCATTTTTGCAAGCTACCGAATAGAGTCGAACCTTGTTAACGTGAACACGCTTAATGTGAATTACTTTTAACGTGAACTGTTTCCATAATCCCTGTCAACAGGAAGATTAGTTTTTGAATTACTTATAGTTATTAACCACTGACAACATGAACAGATCTGTTACCACCGTTGAGATTCACGTTAACAAGGTTCGACAATATTGGCGATGAAGTCGAAGTTTCATTTTTTAAAATTTCCATGAAAATAACTTTATTGTTGCATATGTAATCTTAATGAGGCAAAACAATCATGATTCATACTTCAATTAAACCTAATTATGAATATTTTTAATATATTTTTGCAAGAAATCTGCTCAACATTCAAAATTATGCAAAACATAAATATCGTAAAATATCTGTTTACTTTTTTTCACAAAAAACTGAAAATTCATCAATAATACTGAATTTCAATAGTTTATACAATTTTTATATGTTAATTATTTCAAAAATAAGTAACAAAATCTATTTTTAACAAAAATAATTCTCACTAATGGCTCAAATTCATTTCTGCAAGCTACCGAATACAGTTGAACCTCGTTAACGTGAACATGCTTAATGTGAATTACTTTTAACTTGAACTGTTTCCACAATCCCTGTCAACAGGAAGATTAGTTTTCGAATTACTTATAGTATTAACCACTGACAACATGAACAGATCTGTTACCACCGTTGAGATTCACGTTACCAAGGTTCGACAATATTGGCGATGAAATCGAAGTGTCATTTTTTAAAATTTCCTTGAAAATTACTTTATTGTTGCATACGTAATCTTAATGAGGCAAAAAAATCATGATTCATACTTCAATTAAACCTAATTATGAATATTTTTAATATATTTTTGCAAGAAATCTGCTGAACATTCAAAATTATGCAAAACATAAATATCGTAAAATATCTGTTTACTTTTTTTCACAAAAAACTGAAAATTCATCAATAATACTGAATTTCAATAGTTTATACAACTTTTATATGTTAATTATTTCAAAAATAAGTAACAAAATCTATTTTTAACAAAAATAGTTCTCACTAATGGCTCAAATTCATTTTTGCAAGCTACCGAATACAGTCGAACCTCGTTAACGTGAACATGCTTAATGTGAATTACTTTTAACGTGAACTGTTTCCACAATCCCTGTCAACAGGAAGATTAGTTTTCGAATTACTTATAGTATTAACCACTGACAACATGAACAGATCTGTTACCACCGTTGAGATTCACGTTACCAAGGTTCGACAATATTGGCGATGAAATCGAAGTGTCATTTTTTAAAATTTCCTTGAAAATTACTTTATTGTTGCATACGTAATCTTAATGAGGCAAAAAAATCATGATTCATACTTCAATTAAACCTAATTATGAATATTTTTAATATATTTTTGCAAGAAATCTGCTGAACATTCAAAATTATGCAAAACATAAATATCGTAAAATATCTGTTTACTTTTTTTCACAAAAAACTGAAAATTCATCAATAATACTGAATTTCAATAGTTTATACAACTTTTATATGTTAATTATTTCAAAAATAAGTAACAAAATCTATTTTTAACAAAAATTGTTCTCACTAATGGCTCAAATTCATTTTTGCAAGCTACCGAATACAGTCGAACCTCGTTAACGTGAACATGCTTAATGTGAATTACTTTTAACGTGAACTGTTTCCACAATCCCTGTCAACAGGAAGATTAGTTTTCGAATTATTTATAGTATTAACCACTGACAACATGAACAGATCTGTTACCACCGTTGAGATTCACGTTACCAAGGTTCGACAATATTGGCGATGAATTCGAAGTGTCATTTTTTAAAATTTCCTTGAAAATTACTTTATTGTTGCATACGTAATCTTAATGAGGCAAAACAATCATGATTCATACTTCAATTAAACCTAATTATGAATATTTTTAATATATTTTTGCAAGAAATCTGCTGAACATTCAAAATTATGCAAAACATAAATATCGTAAAATATCTGTTTACTTTTTTTCACAAAAACTGAAAATTCATCAATAATACTGAATTTTAGTAGTTTATACAACTTTTATATGTTACTTATTTCAAAAATGAGTAACAAAATCTATTTTTTACTAAAAGATTTCTTACTAATTGTTCAAATCAATTTCTGGAATGGGGCGAATATAGGCGATAAAAACGAAGTATTTTTTAATATTTCCATGAAAATCCCTTTTCTATTGCATATTTCATCTGAATATCATAGAGCATAATATCATAGATCATGAATATCATAGAGCATAAATTTTTCAATTTAAAAAATTCATAAATTATTTGGAATTTACGATTTACTTAAAATGGCAGAATAGGGTAAAATTGAGCATAAATGTCCATTTTGAGGATCATAAATATATCAGACAACTTCAAAATAACATTTATGATACTTGTTTGAACATAATTGACTACAAATATTCTAATAGGAAAATTTTGCAAGTTACTCATAATTTAAGATTTTATCAACATAGCAAAATCGGGGCGATATCCCATATAAATATGCATTTTGAGGATTGTTGAATTGGAAATTGTAGCATGAAAACAAAACTACAAAATTGATCCTAATAAAATAAATTAATAGATTAGAATAAGATAAATGTATCAAAGTGTACGGTGGATAGCCTATTAGGTTGGGATTTCATTCTGTCTCTGTGTCAAGTGTTTGGTCAGATTCATTTCTCTTAACATAATAATCATGTTAAGAGAATGTCCTGTACTAGAAATTTATGAGAATATATATATGATGGGGAACTGAGCAGAGTCCACTTATGCTAACTAGTTTTAATTATAAAATAAGTTGCACTGCTTTATCCTTTTTTTTTTTTTTTTTTTTTTTTTTTTTTAAGTGTTTTAATAGTTGAAACGGTTATAGAAGAAAATTTTATTTTATTAGATTTATAATTATGTTGGTACTAAAATTAAAATAAAATTATTATAAAGTTTTAAAACTAAGCAATTTAATTAGTTAAATATTGATTCTGGACAACATTTATGTCCACTGTTAAACAAAAATATCATTCGGTTTTACAGGAAAAGGAAAATTGAACCACTGAGGGGGGGAAGTACCCACCCGGGGGGGTGCGATAAAAATCGTATAAATAATACGATAAAAGTCGTATATACATATATATTTTTTTTAACGAAATTTAACCAAACTTGGTATTTAGTTGGTCCCCGACATAAACTGGTGCTGATTACATTTGGGGATCAAAAACTCAATAGGTGGCGCTGTGATCGCATTTTATGCAAATTTTTAACATGGCAGCATAGGACAAAATTTCGTATAAATATGCATAATAAGAGTTATTTTAAACTTGTGATTGTAAAATTAATATGAATTATTAATAATAGTAGTATTTGACTAGGAAAAAAAATTTGTGCATGGGGGGGCATTGCTTCCCCCCCGGGGGGTACATTTTCACAATGGGTATCTTTCATAAGATCTCGTTGATAATGGTAGTAGTTAACTGAAAAAAAAATTTGTGCATGTGGGGGCATCGGTTCCCCCCCACACTGGGCGGGAAGTAACCCCCCCCCGGGGGGGCAAAGTTTCAAGATGGGTGTCTTTCGAAAGGTCTCGTCAATACCTTTAAAACGAATGGTTGAACCATAATTCTGTGATATTTTAAAACAGAGTTATCGATTTTTTTTACTTTTAACGAAAAAAAACTTAGAAAAAAAAATCGTATTCTTTTTTTCACGATAGTTAACCAAACTTGTTATTTAGTTGCCCCCTGACATAAACTGGTGCTGATTATATTTGGGGATCAATCGCTCAACAGGTGGCGCTGTGATCTCATGTTTTCTAAATTTTTAACATGGCAGTATAGGACAAAATTTTGTATAAATGTACATAATGAGAGTTATTTTTAACTTGTGATTGTAAAATTAATATGAGTTATTGATAATAGTAATAGTTAACTAGGAAAAAAATTATGTGCATTTGGGGTCATCGCTATCTCCCTGGGGAGGAAGTACCCCCCCGGGGGGTAAATTTTGAAGATGGGTATCTTTTGAAAGATCTCGTCAATACCTTTAAAATGAATGGTTGAACTATAAATCTGTGATAATTTAAAACAAAGTTATCGATTTTTTTTACTTTTAACAAAAAAAAAGTTTGAAAAAAAAAATCATTTTTTTTTTTTTTTTAATATTGTTACTGATTGAATATGTATTGCTTTTAACAAGAAAAAAAAAAAACTTGGAAAAAAAAATCGTACTTTTTTTTTTTTTTTTAATATTGTTACTGATTGAATATGTATAGGAAAATATAGAAGAAAGTCTTGTGGTGGCCACAACATACTATTTTTTAACTTGTGATTGTAAAATTAATATGAATTTTCGATAGTAGTTGTAGTTAACTAGGAAAAAAATTCGGTGCATGCGGCAACATCGCTTCCCCCCCCCTGGGGGGGGGGTACACTTTCAAGATAGGTATCTTTCGAAAGGTCTCGTCAATACCTTTGAAACGAATGGTTGAACTATAAATCTGTGATAATTTGAAACAAAGTTATCGATTTTTTTTTTCTTTTAATGGGAAAAAAAAACCTTAGAATAATCTGGTGTGTCACTCACACGACTTTCTCTTACCCTGAAATTTAATACTATAAATACAGGTTGGAGATTAAGAGGTAAGATAAAGAGTACTGTTATGTAAACCTATGTTAAACAATTCATATAAGGCTTCTGAAGTGTTTTATATGATAATTAGTTCTGTGTTAGGGGGGCTACCGCCCCCCTCAACCCCCCGTTTCATTAATGCACCTACATTTATACAGAATTTAATTTGGTTATTAAAAAATATTTCTCCTTTTAAAAAATAATTTATTAAAATTATTATTTAAAAAAATTATCTTTTATGATAAGGCAGACGATTTCCATATTAGAGAAGTAGTTTAACACCAAATATCCAAAAAAAGTCCATTTTATTCTCAATATTAAAAAAAAAAAAAAAAAAAAAAAATTACGATTTTTTTTCTAAGTTTTTTTTTTTTCGTTAAAAGTAAAAAAAAATCGATAACTTTGTTTTGAATTATTGCAGATCGATGGTTCAACCATTCGTTTTAAAGGTATTTTCCAGCTCTTTTGAAAGATACCCATCATGAAAATTTACTCCCCTCGAGGGGGGACTTCCCCCCACACGGGGGGGGGGGGTGCGAGGCTCCTACATACACAAAAAAATTTTCCCAGTTAACTGTCTCTATTACAAAAAATATATATTTGTTTCATTTGGTTTAGTGCAGTCTATAGACGTTAAACGCTATTTTCCTGCAATTTCCCCCATAGACGTAATGTATTAGAATTCTCTTGATTGTCCCTGTACACGAACCATTTGCTTGATCTTAACGAAAAGCTTACTGTAGCATCCCTATATGATACACATTTAAAATACCAAGTTTGAACTTTCTGCCATAGTTTGTTTTTGAGATATGCTGATAACAGACAGACACACACACACACACACACACAGACACACACACAGACACACAGACCATTTGCTAAAAACATGATTTTCGTATTCAGGGCACCTCAAAACGTGTAAATATAACAAAATCTCGCGTTCGAAAATTTGAGCCAAAAACAATACTTTCTCTACCTTATGGGTAAGAGAAAGTAAAAAAAATCGTAATTATTATTATTAGTATTATTATTTAATATTGTTACTGAGTGACTTTGTATAGGAAAATATAGAAGAAAGTCCTGTGGTGGCCACACAACATACTAGTTTTTTCTGGACTTGGGAAAAATTAATCAATTTTACAAAACCAATGCATATGCACCAAATCCAATTTTCTTTCAATCTTCTTGAAACTTTTTAATTCTATTTTATAATAAAATGTCGATAAAAAAATGGAATATTTTAAAATTTCGATCAAAACTTCGCATTTTATTCGAATATTGCAGTTTTGTTAACGTTATACCAGACACAGGGTAAAATTGTGTTTAAAAATACATAAAGAGGCTTAGTAATTGAAAAATCTTAATGAAACTTCTTGTTTTATTTGTTATCGTGGAAAGAAGCCGAAATATAAATTTTGTGTTACTGAACCTGATTTTCCATCCCCCCCCCAAAAAAGGGGGGGGGGGGTGAGGAGCATGAAAAAAAAAATATTTTTTTGGGGGGGGAGTAATACTTTATTGCGTTTAAAACAATGCGTAGCACGTGATTCTGCATACTTTGAAACGGGAGATACAGATTTTTAAACATTTTAAACTTTTTTTTTTCGGGACTTGGAAAAAGAAATGAACAAAATTTGCAGCTATCGTTTTTTCTACTGATACCAATTGGTATCAATAGCCTACCGATCGAATTTCTACTGATGTATGTAAAGATCTATTGATATCGATTGAGGATATAATCAATAGGTTACAGACGTCAATAGCTTCTATTGATAGCGGTAGGGAAATCCATAGAAATCTATTGATATCAATAGCCTACTGATCATATTTCTAATGATGTCAGTAAAGGTCTATTGATATCAGTTGAGGATATAATCAATAGGTTACAGATATCAATAGCTTCTATTGATAGCGATAGGGATATCCATAGAAATCAATTTATACCAATAGAACTCTATTGATGTCGATAGGTTTTTGTATTGATCTCTATGGACCATTTTTAGTAGGGAGAACATTGTATAAAGACTGCATGAAATTTGTACATTACCTGTATGAACTTTGTAAATAGACTACCACTCGGCTCCGGTCCTCTTCACTTTCTTGCAACTTTGTCGCCTTTTGTCGCGGGAGACCTCTGTTCTGGCGACCTTTGTAATTTTTTTTCTCTCTTTTTTTTTTTTTTTTTTTTTTTTTTGCGTATGCAATAAACAACGGGGGTGGCTTAACCTTTGGAGACGGGCTCTTTTGAATCTCCACAATGGCTTTGGAGCCCCTCTCTAAGGGTTAAAAACGCTCAAAACCGCTGCATAGTGGTGAGCGGCCTGCTTCCGTCTTAGAATCTTAGAATTATAGTTGCGATTTCAAAATGCTATAATTTTAAAACTATCCATCAGATTGATTTGATATTTTACCAAAGCAATCACGAGGCAATGGAATGTTGTTTACATTTCAACACTATAAAGGTAGATTACAGATTGTAAGATCGTAAGATCAGTAAAGTAAGATAATAAGATAGTTTCAGGAACAGATTTTTTTTTTTTTTTTTTTTTTGACATATGTGAGGGGGCTGCTGTCCCCTTCAACTCCCCGTTTAATTATAGTGAAAAAATAAATAATTAAAAAGAATAATCAAGGCTGTTTTAAATTTGCCTTCAAACTTGCCAATCTTGATCTCAATAGGCAACCTAATACGAAATTCAAAATACCAAATTCGAATTTCCTGCAGCTATTTGTTTTTAAGTTATGCTGATAGCATATATACATACAGATCAACCGCTAAAGATTAGACTTTTATATTTAGGCACGTCAAAACGTGATATTATGCAAAAAACAGACTTGATAATAGAAATACAGTATGGGTATGGAAAATTAATATTCTTTAATGAGCCCTCTTTGTCTACGTACTAAAATGTAGCAAAGCGCTTCCATCAATTTCATTCAATAGAAAAGCTTATGTTTGGGTAGACCTATATAGCGTCTGTAAAATACATGCACATAAATTATGTTCTTAAATTTAGTTTTATATGAAAAACATCTAACATAATATTAAATACATTCCCAGCAATTTCCAGCCATAATATTTCGGAGTACTTTGGGTAACCCTGTAAACGAATGATCAATGATTTCCATAACGTAATCTGCAGAAAATATGCTTTTACTCCTATAAAAAAATACGTTCATTTTATTTTGTTTAGGGTAGCCTATAGATCTTAACCTTCCAGCGGGCGCGCTGCTTATACGAATATGAAAGGTCGCGCGTACTTTTCACATACACTATTGTAAAATATGTATTTTTAAGTATCTGAATATTTTAATTATACTATAACCATTTGAAGATTAACAAGAACATTCAGTTGGAACTTTTATTCATTAAAATAAACTGAAAGAATGAAACTGAATGCACAAAATCAGTATAAAGTAATCAAATAAACTTCGGAATTATTTGAAAATAAAATAAAGAATATAGTTGATGTTTTGTCATTTTTAATAAAAAGTGTTAAGTTAAAAGTTAATTAATTTTAAAATAATGTTTAAAACAAAAACAACAAAGAATCATTTTAAACAGCGAAAAAAAAAAAAAAAATCAAATATAACAAAACATTACATGAACGGTCGCGCGTATTTTTCAATTACAAATAGCAAATATACAGCTTCATATCATTATCTCGAGGTTCAAAAGATAACTAAAAATAGATCAATATGTACTGAGTGAATAGACAAACATAAGTGTTCCAAATGCTCTCTGACTTTAAGATATACAGCGAGATTCACCGCTAGTGAATCTCTCATGTACGCGCGCCCACTGGAAGGTTTAAACTGCACTTACCAGGAATTTCCCCCATAGACGTAATGTATGTATTTCAATTCTCTTGGATGGTCCTATATACGAACCATTTGCTTTTAGTGTAGCATTCCTATACAGATTTAGAATATCGAGTTTGGATTTTTTACTGATATTTTTTCTTGAGATATGGTGATAACCGACACATAGACGATATAAAGAATGAAACAATTATATATAGAGAGAGAGCTAAAAATAGAATTGTGATTTAAAAAGAAAAGCAAATCGTTTTCTAGAAAAAGTATGTATAAATATATAAATAAATGATGATGAAAAGCATATTTTGTGAAGAAATACTATAAATTGCAACAGTACTTAAAAATTGTTGGAGTTGAAATAATTAAACACAACTCTTCATTAATCGAAAAGCAATGGGCCGGCATGAAAGCCGCAATGTTCATAATGTCATAATGTTGGTTTAAAAAAGAAAAAAAAAGAGAAAGAGACTGACAATTACGCTGTCATAAATCATTTTAACTATCATACGCATCTATTATTTATTTATTTAATTATTAATTTTATCTGTTTACATTTTTTTTTTAAGTGTTTCTTTATTTTGCACAATTGTTCTTTGTGAATAAATATCTCCCATTATACAATGTTTCTAATTAAAAAAATATTTCCTAATTAAGAAAATATATATATATTATTAATGCAACTTATTACAAAAGAAATTATATGTTTTCAATAGCATTATATTTATCTAAAATGTAAAGCTTTGATCAATTATGGCATGCGTTGCATTTAACCACAATTTAAATTGAATAAAGTCATATTAATATTCGTGATATTTTAGGTTTTATTATTTCGAATTCTAAAGAATTTCTTTAGTAAGAATTATCTATACTAAACACCCTTAAAATACAATATCGGATTTCGTTTGATATTCGCTTTAGAAATGAATACATAGGTATAATATTAATAATGACCGAGTATAAAGAGATCACTTGCTGAAAAAATTATGCTGTAATTATGTTACATTTTTTCATCGTTAAAATTATATGCTAGCAAAACAGATTTTAATGGCGTCAGAATAGAATAATTAATTTAAATATTTGTGTAGGGTATCTGTGTAAGGGGTTTTATTATATTGTTATTATTATAATATATAATAGATATGAAATTAAATTTTATTGGTATCGTAAAATTTTATTATTATTGCTATTATTATTATTATTATATAATTATTATAAATGATTAAGGTAAAGACTTAATATTTATTTGTTATTCTTCACATTTCTCTACATAGACAATATCCATAGAAATCTATTTATCTAAGCGCAATTTGAGTTTTCAAAGGCTGACTTTGTATACATTAGCAGATCGAGCCATAAACAAGATTACTTCAACGATGAATTAAAAAACTGGTGTACAATAAATAATCAAACCTAAAAACTTCTTCAGACACCATAAAATTAATATAAGCACTACTGGTTTCGAAAGTGCGTGGTCTTTCTTCTTCAGGTGCAAAAAACACGCTCTACAACCTTTAGGCAAAACCAAGACTGTTTGATTAGGGTAAATATATATATATGGTACCTTGTGTATTTTAAAGTAAAAAATGTGTTTATGGCATAAAGTCTTGCTTTTGCATCCGAGGTAGTAGAACGAATTTTTTGCAGCTGAATAAGAAAGGCTACGTACTTTCAAAACCGTTAGTACTTCTTTTTATTTTATGATGTGTGAAAAAGTTCTTTAGTTTAGTTATTAAGATTATTTCAATCTAAAAAATAAACAAATCTCAATTAATATCTCTAATTTACTGCATTATATACAAAAGGATAGGTTTATTTGGAGAATAAGTTTTACTTAGAAAACTCGGTTATTTTTTAGTAATATTTAAAATTTTGCAATACTTGCAGTTGGATTGGGGTGTTGCAGAAAATGGTGATTTCTTATATTCATGGCTTTCTAAAACCAAACAAAACAATATGATTTACATTATTATGTATGCAATGCTGGCAAGAAAAAAAATCTTCACACTTGAGTGCCAGAAAAAAAAAAAAAAAAAAAAAAACTTTACATGTCAATTGCCGTTCCCGCCAAAAAACATTGTCGAACCTCAGTGATGATACATGGCGTTAGTCGGTCACAGATGGCATTTCCCTATCTTATCAACACTCGGTTTGTCTCGTGGACTTTTACAATCAGGTTATACGCTCTTTGCTCCCACCGGCCAATATTTCGTTTGTTAGTCAAAAGTTTGAGAACCTACATCGGTATTTCCACTCCACACAATGGGTCAGAAAAATCTCTCATGCCTTGACTCTGCTAGAGAAGGGAATCTCTGTGATTGATGTAGTTAGAGATTGTCAGATCATTCTTGATGCAGCCAGGCGTAGAAACTCTTTACAAGGTCATCAAAATGTAAACATTTAAGACAAAATCTTATCATTCTAGTCGTTTATTAAGTGGCACATTGCAGTCAGTATTTTGTCATATGATCTTTACATTTTATTGCCAACTGCAGCCGTTTAAGCACGTATGTCTGGCTACATTTGCCAGATGGCTACAACTGGCTACATCTAGAATGATCTTTGGCTATATCAGTTAAAGTGATTCCCTTCTCTAGCAGAGTCAAGACATGGGATTTCTCTTCCATTTTAAGCTTAATCCGACCCATTGTGCGGAGTGGGAATACCAATGCAGGTTCTCAAACTTTTAACAAATAAACGAAATACTGGCTGGCGGGAGCAAAGAACATACAGCCTACTCTAAAATTCCACGAGGCGAACTAAGTGTTTACAGGATAGGAAAAGTTTGGCTGTGATCGACAAATACAATGTGTCATCACTGGGGTTCGACATTTTTTTATGGCGGGAGCGGCAATTGAAATGTAAAGTTTTTTTTTTTTTTTTTTTTTTTCTTTTTCTTTTTCTTTTTTTTTTTTTTTTTGGGGGGGGGGGGCACTTAAGTGTAAAGATTTTTTTTTTTTCCGGCACTGTATAATGAGTGAATTAATATGTAGATAACTTTTTCCAGATATCTAAGCAATACTTAATTAATTAAACTCTACCAATTAAACTTTTCAATTCCTCCAGTTGCATGAAGGATTGTGGCAAATATGTTTTTTTTTTTTTTTTTCCAATATCCGACTTCCTGAAATCAAAAGTATCAACGTTAATAGCGGTAATTTACAACATTATATATATATACATATACAATATATACACATGTATACATATAAGGGTCAATCGATATGAAAAAAGAAAATATCTCTGTAATTTCTTAGTAATAATTAAAGCTTTACGATATCCCTACTTATGCTAAAACAGCGTTACATTCACTGGATGATAATGTTGTAAGGTAGTGGATGTTTTACTCGCTTGAAATCGTGCTGGAATTGCACGTATAATTTGTTCACGGAGAGTTTGGTTGGTTGAGAGTGAGATACCTATCCGAGTTCTTTTTAGTTGGTGTTGTCTCGGAGGATGGTTGGGTTTAACGTCTCAGTAGTACTGCGCTATGGGTAATTGGCGACGGTTTGGTAAGCACCCCTAAGAATGGTCCGGAGACATGCCATCAAAATTTTGATCCTACACGAAGAGGAGGGCTCACTCGCTTCGATGACCCCCAGAGGTATAAACTGATTTCGAAGAAAATGTGAAAAAGTACTTGGAGCAAGGTTGTACAAGTTGAGAAGTTTTAGATTTCACTTGTATGTCAGTATTTTCCGTTAAGATGTTTGAAAGTGAACGAAGTGAAGTAATACCTAATTAAACTATTTAAATACACATATAGTTTTCGTGGGGTTTTTTTAAGGAGAGTATACTAAGAAATTATTCAAGCCTTTTATGGGTTTAATTCAATATTTGCACACATGACATTAAGACGTGCTTTAAGTTTAATTTGGTTAAAATAAAATTAATTAACGAGGCATATAAGTATCACCCTTTTTTTTATGATTTCTAAGGAAAATATTGATTTTTTTTTTTATAACATTGTTTCTTATTCACAAATCATTTAAAACTAGTGAAATGGGAGATTCTGAAGTAGTTGCAGTTAATTAGACTTTAAAAGTTCTTTGCTGTTCGGATTGATATTAATGGTGTGGTAAAGGATATTTTTTATATTTATTCATTAAAATTTATTCACCATTTCCTTTGAAATAATGTTTCTTTGATCTAGTGTGCGCTTTTATTACCGCTTCGTGAATACATAATTGTGAGCATTAAAATTTATATTTACGTTACTTTGATATAATTAAAAGTGATTCAAGTGTAATAATAAATACATTCCATGATAAAAAAAAAAATGTATGTAACATTGCAAATAATTTTAAATCAATTATGCTACATTTTACATTCAACCCCAGATCCAATTGAACAAAATGGAAATAATGATCGTCATATTTCAGGTTTTGTTATTTATTATTGCACTGAATTTTTTTAATACAAAATATTTGTATTAAATTTATAAGAATGGCATTTTTTTTTCTTTTCTTCTTCTTATTATTATTATTCGCAACAGTAAATGTATGTACATAAAATTAAATGCCAAACATAAAGAAGTCACTTTATGTGAATTTTATGCTACTAATGCGTTGCTTTCTTTTTAAGATAATTAAAATTCCTGGTCATTAAAATTGATTTTAATGATGCCAGGTATAGAGTAATTAAGTTTAATATTAATTCATTGGTATTCCTGTGACATTATCTTGAAAAGAAAAAAAAATTAGTCTCTTTTATCCCCACTCTTTATTTGTCACTTTAAAAATAAACAATAGTTAGCATTACTTTTTTTTTTTTTTATTAATTTTCTGTGTGCTTTTTATATGATTAAAAATAATTCAAGATTGACGTAAAAATACATTACATGATTAGAATAAAATTTTATTAAAAAAATTCTAAAGAATCTTTCATCAACTATATTTAATTATTTCCCTTTTATAACTTATTTTTCATAGTAAATATCTGAAATCTAAAAGAATAATAAATAAATAATTTATATTATATATATATATATATTATTATTATTTAGAAATAAGAATCTATATCAGGTGCCATTAAGGTTCATATATATACATATTTATTTATTTATTTATGATGTACAGGGTAATTTGAAAGGGTTCTGATATTCTTTAAAGATAGGTGAGGCATTCAGGAAAGGTCAGAATAAATAACGGAATTACAAGAGAATATTTTTGATAAAAAGAAAATAAATTGATTTATATTATAATATAATATCTGAAATCTGAAGTCTAGTCGTTTTCTGAAAAAAAAATTAGACACTGAAAAAAGTATTTTAAAATTACGAAATATTGTGTATTATATTTAATAATGATATTGACACTCATATGTTATTCAAATTATTTAATCGAAAGAAGCAGTGTTCACATTTCACTTAAAATACGAAGGAATATAAATATTATACATTAATTCCTTGTTTTCTTTCATTATTTAGCAATGAAATAGAACAGATATTTTAATTACCAATTTCAAAACTAGTTTAGACACATTTGATAATTTATTCATTTACATAAATATCATTATCAATTAAGATATTTTTATTTCAGGTATCATTAATGTAGCGTAGAAACTAAGTTATTAATAAATGAAACTGACATCCAATTACATTATTTCGTAGTTTGTATGTAACTAGTTAAAAAAAAATTCTCTTACAAAATAATTTTGACTTTAAAAACTGCAGATGTGATTATAATGCAATTATCATATTTATTTTGTAACTAGAAAATAATCATCCTATTTTCTATTTTAATATTCTAACTAGCGGGGGTCAGTATTTTTAAAGGAATCACTATAATTAATGAATCACTAACAGTAACTTTTATTCTGAAAAGAATTTAAAAAAAAAAAAAAAAAAAAAATCATTTCTGATCGGGTAAAAAGTCGCACCGGGTCCCCACTGCCATCGGCAGTGCACAGGTGAGGGGATACGCGTGCTGCGCGCTCCTATTTTTCCCGAACCTTCCAGCTCCTCCTAATTAACCTAAATATACCAATTTTGAATGGTCTAACTCAATTAGTTGAGATGCAAAAGAAAACCTAATCAGGACACCTCGAAACGTGTAAATCAGGTGAAATCTCGAATTCCACTTTCGATAATATAAAAGCACTTTAAAATGTCTTTCGAATGATGTATTAAAAATAATTTAATCAGAATCGGAATCTGAAATAGTGAAATTTTAAAATATTACAACGTTCTCGCGGTAGAAAATTTCTGTAATCTACTGTTCGATTCCAAATCAACAAAGCTTTCAAATGATGTATTACTTATGAAATTATTTTAATTAGTAACTGAGATAAAAAGAAAAAAAAGAAAACCTAATCAGGACACCTTAAAACGTGTAAATCAGGTGAAATCTCGAATTCCACTTTCGATAATATAAAAAGTACTTTAAAATGTCTTTCGAATGATGTATTAAAAATAATTTAATCATAATTAGAATATGAAATATTGAAATTTTAAAATATTACAGTGATCTGGCGGTAGAAATTTCTGTAATCTACTGTTCGATTCCAAATCAACAAAGCTTTTAAATGATTTGTTACTTATGAAATTATTTTAATTAGTAGCTGAGATAAAAAAGAAAACCCATTCAGGACACCTCAAAACGTGTAAATCAGAATTGTAAAGATCCATTGTATTTTAATTCATTTAAATATTGACTAAGACAGCAGTCTAGCTTTTCTTTTTTAAATACAAGTATATTATAATGTAGTTATATATTCGTAATGCTTTATATCTTGTATTAATAGTTAATTAACATTTTAAACGAAGCTGTGGCAGCATTAGATATCTATAATAGGAGTTTTATATCTATAACAAAGTTTTTATGGATATTTTAAGCTACTTTTTTTCACCGTTAGCAAAGCATGTTTTACCATGTTTTTATTAACTCGCTTTCTTGTTTGTTTGTTTGTCCGGTACAAATCTTGCAATAGGTTTTTAACTAACTTTCCGACTAGCTAGGCATTTGAAACTTTTAGAATAGCTCAGAACGCAATGACAACGCACACCTCGAAGTCTGATTTTCTAATTTTCTATTAGTTTTCTTTTAATTAATTAAAATAGGAAAATAATAACCTCCTAATAGCTTTAAAATTAGCCATTTAAATATTAACTGTGATTTAATTGTTGCCAAAAAGAAATTACGAGTTCATTTTCTTTCAACATAAAAATATACATTTAATTAAACGTGAACATTAAAAAATTATAAAAAGTTAAATTAGGCATCTCACAAAAATTGATGTCATTAAAACTTTAAAAATTTTCTAGACATTGATAAAGTGCTAATGTAGTACATGATGCTAATATATGCCGTTCTAAAAGGATTAATATTCTATTTTTAAAATTAACGTGTTTTTTTTTTTTTTTTTTTTTTTTTTTTTTTTTTTAACATATTTTTATTTATAATTTAATTGTTGCCAAAAAAAAAAAATATTATTTAATTTTTTTTTTTTTTTTACTGGAAAATAAATACATTTACTTAAACGTGAACATTAAAAAATTGTAAAAACTTAAATTATGCATCTCACAAAAATTGATGCCATTATCACTTTAAAAATTTTATACAAATTGATAAAGTGCTAATATAGCTTCCCGACTAGCTAGACATTTAAAACTTTTAGAATAGCTCAGAACACGGTGACAATGCATTCTTTTAACACTTTTATTCAATTAATAAATGTTTGAAAATATCTTATAATTGCTCCCTTTATTACGCATTTGATCATTTTCTTTCAAGTTGATGGAATAATTCATTAAAAAAATTTTAAAGTATTTATTAATGCATAGAATTGACAATTTTATATGATTCAAAAGAAAATTTAAAAACTAATGTATATAAAAAGTTATTTTTATCTTGTAATTATTTTTGACGTATTCATACACATCATATACACAATCACGTGTGTTCATATTTACGTCTAGGCAGTAGCCGAAATCAAACTCAAGAACTCTGGAACAGCATGCCAGCGCTTTACTGCCAAGCCGTAAGATCAACTGCCTGCTATGTTAGCCTATTATACTCTCAATGAGAATACACTGATTCGGACTAATAACATTTTTTAAGCATTCTGATGCTGCGCACAATAAATGTTTCTTAAATCTTGATGGAAGTACCATTGTTTTAAAAATAAAGCATAAAAAAATAATACTATAAATACTTAATTTTTACTTTTACTCTTTTTAACCATTAAAAGATTTCCTGTAATGTAAATCCAGTACGTTGTCGTCTTTCATCTCGTTTTTCCTCTAAATTTACATATTTGGTATATTTGAAATAACACACTGAGAAAAAATTGTGTAACCTATTTTCTAGAATCTAAATTGTGGCTCTAGAAAAAATAGTTCCATGTCATCCTTGTAAATTCTAGTCCCCTTTGAAAGCGAGTTCTAGAAAGCCCTATTAGAATTCTAGGGCGTCTGTTTATATTATCGAGGGCAAATTTATTTAAAAATCTCTGCAAATAAATGCGAATACAAGAGGCGGGTTTCAAAAACTATAATCTTGGTTTATGACCCAGTTCTAGAAAATCAAGCAAAAATTTCTCGCAATACAAAAGATTCAGAATATTTAAACTATTATTTCACCATCTAGAAATGTGTAGACTAGAAATTCTCGATCATTTTGTCTATTCAGTTTATTTGCGAGCCTTATGCGAATATCTCGGAAATGTATATTTCTAGTTTACGGATTTAGAAAATGACCACTTATTCATTTTAGATGAAAGCGATATATTTTTTTCTCAGTTTAATTTTTATATAAATGAATTTATGTAGTAATATTCTAAAATGAGGATTTCAATTTAAACAAATTCAGTGGGCGAATAACCAATTTAAAAAAAAAAAAAAAAAAAAAAAAAAACATAAAAAGATGAAAAAACTTCAAGTCCCTTACTTTTCAATCAACAGATTATTCCACTATTAACAAACAATCTTTGCTACAGCACTGCATGTCTTATTAAACCTATTCCCTCATGTCAAATACAAAAACAGCATATAGTTTTTCGTAAAACAATTAAAAACTGCAATGGTTACTTTTAAAAGCTAAGAACAAAAATCAAAAGTTCATTAGTTTGAATTTAAAAGAAAATATTCCATTTGAAAACCAAAACCTTTTATTTTTAACAAACAATTTCACTGAGGAAAGAACTTTGCAGTTTGTAAAATAAAATGTAGTGAGTCTCACATAACCTGCTAAATAAAATCTATCTTTTATGTAATTTTAATCCTGAGATACATGATTTTAAAATTTAGACTAGACTGATCAATGTGGTGTATGCTTTTTTTTTTTTTTTTTTATCATTATAAACTCCAAACTTATTTTATTTTTAATGGGCAAAAGCTACAACATGGTCTCAACAGAAATTTAATTTCCAGTTGTAAAATAACGAGCTAATTTAATTATTTAGATATGCAAAAATAAATAAAACATTACATCGCATTACAAGGAAACTTAATTAGCCTTCCATTAAATCTGTACTTAAAATACAAAAAACTTCTTTTATAACATAAATTTCTTCTTTTGCATGCAAATGTTTTTTTTTCTACATATGTATATAAAATAGATAAGACTACCAATTCTTTTTCTTGCTTTAAAATTATTCTATCAAAAAAAAGTACGTTTGGAAAATTTTAATGATATCTAACTAAAAAAAAAAACAATCTAATTAAAATTAATTTAAAATTCCGTTATTAAATAACGAAACCTAAAAAAAGATAATTGTGAGACTGGAATCGATTAAAGATTATTAAAATCAAAGTCGTAACTTTTCTAGCCATGAACACATATTAAATATCTAAAAAAATATATATATTTAGTTTTTGCTTTGTTTGCGCAAATATCTTAAATTTATTTTAACTTTCGTCTTTTATTTTTAAAATTTTGATTGATTTATAAATTAAAAAATCGAAGTCTTTATAACGTCAACTTTTAAGAAGCCACTTTTTGATTTAAGAAGACTGTGATTTTAAGAGGACATCTAATTAAGCTTTTTTAATGAAAAGACAAATTTAAAATGTACTTTTCTTTTGTAAACTAAGTTTTAATCATTTCAGAAAATTTTAGAGTGGAAGGCTGATTTTTTTTTTTTTTTTTTTTTTTGTATCAACTATGTGAAAAATACCAGAACCCGAACCCGGGCCTTCCGCTTTACGTGCGGATGCTCAAACCATTGAGCTACCCTGGCTGATTACCAGCATGGCATTTCTCACATAACATTCGTTGGTAAAGTCACCGAGTCTGTAAACACAGCTGTATCAAGTGATATAATTAATCATGGCACAACTCCAATAGACCATGAAATATTTAATTTAATTTAGAAAGGTATTCATAAATTTTGGAGTTGTGCCATGATTAATTATGTCACTTGATACAGCTGTGTACAGACTTGGTGACTTTGCCAACGAATGTTATGTGAGAAATGACATGCTGGTAATCAGCCAGGGTAGCTCAATGGTTTGAGCATCCGCACGTAAAGCGGAAGGCCCAGGTTCGATTCCCGGCTCTAGTATTTTTCACATAGTTTGTATTAAAAAAAAAAAAATCAGCCTTCCACTCCAAAATTTTCTGAAATGAACTTTCAGGCTTGATGAATAAATTTCTAAACTAAAATTTTAATCATTTTATCCTTTTACCATACATGATGGAAAAATTTGCTGTTTATGGGTTTAATTACCGAAATTACATTTTTGCTACATTTAAACATTTTGGGACCTCCTGATTCCGAGAATCAAGGTTTTAGCCGCTGGTCTGTCTATGCGGGTAAGTTATTTACCAGCATAACTCAGGAATCGATTTTAGAAAGACGTCCAAACACTGAATTCTAAATATGTGTCATATGAGAATACTACTTTAAACTTATCGTTGGGATCAGACAAACCGTTCGTATACAGAAGCATACAGAATTGCTTTTCTTTCTATGGCTGCTAATGTTTTTTTATTTCTATTTCATAATGTAATAATTAATCAGGTCAACACTGTGATATAATGACAATTCAGATTCAGTATTCTATGTGCTGCTAGCGACATTTAACAACGAATAACTCCAGAAACTGCCCTATATTATAGTTGGGATGTTCTACAAGTACAGCCCCCAAAATGAGTAAAGTTAAGGGGCTCAGTATAGTTTGTCTGCAATTTCCGATAAGTCCTAAATGTCTTGTGGGGGAGAGCAAAGGTTGATTCTTATTACTAGAAGAGCTACTTTGTTCATTATAATAAAAGCACCACAGAGCTGGCGTTTAAAAGTAATGAGTACAAAACTTTGATTAAGCACTTCATGGTGTTTATTTAAAATTTTTTACTTATAAATGTCTTTTACATCTGTAATCAGCTTCAACTTCAACACCATTTTACATAAAACGTTTTTCTTAACCAGAACTCCATGCAGCTATTTCTATATTTGGATATATAAAGATTTATATAAACCATGGTGGTCAAAAGTAGCTACCAAAATATGAATTGAATACAATTGTTTATAAAACACTGTTATTTTATATTTGAAATAATGAAGTAAAATAGCTTAATATCCTCTTTAAAAAACAAATGATGAACTTGCTTTTGCACCATTAAACCCACCTTGTTTTGTAAACTGTTGTTGAACTATCAATTGTATTTTCTCTAAATATTCATGCAGTTGAGAACCAGTATTATCACTCTTCAAAAACTTAGAGAGAATTTGTAAGCTAATAGCAAAATTATTCAGGTTGTTTACATTAAACCCCTTCTCTCCTATAGCGAAGTTTTTCTGTGAAATATATATATATATATATATATTGGTGTCCCTGTACGCAAACTAGTTTCACAGGACTTATTAATGCCTTTTAAACATTTATTTATTTATTTATTTAAAGAAAGTTACACTACAGAAACATCCAACTGCAGTATTGCTTGAATAAAACTATAATACAATACATCAAACATAGACAAAAAAAAATGCATGTTATGAATTTAAAAGTTCAAAACACCTAGCCTTAAAAACAGTAAAAGGCATGTTAAAAATATCCAAATTCACAGAAAGCTCATTAAAAATTTTGCCAAATGTACATAATGAAAAACTATCAATATAATTATATTTTACAAATGGAATGAGAAGTAAATAATTATTTCTAAGATAAATCAATAAATAATTATTTCTTATGTTATAAAAATACAATAGGTTTGTTCTCAACTTTGAATAAATTTCTATTTAAAAAAAAAAAGAAAACACTTTATCGTTTTCCCGATTACTTAAAAAAATAAGGCACTGTCAAGGATTTTAGGGATTATGAAAAGGGGTACTGAAGACTTTTATTTCGTTATCTTTTTTTCATTTTTATTAGTTTTACATTTCAGTAGATTAGATTCAGGTTAACAGTCCGTAGTTTCCATGAATATATATATACATATATATATATATATACATCAACGTGTACGTACTTGAATAACTATTTAAATTACTCGCACAATTTCACACTAGAACATCAATAAGGGGGAAAAACTTACAGCTTACGTATAGCTAATTTGTTCTTGTGCGTCAATTCTGGATATATTTCTTAGAAAGTTTTTTAAAATGTTTAAATAAGTAATAAATATCTTTTTTTTACGCCTTGCAATAAGAAATAAAATCTATTCTTTCGATGTAATGGGCAATCATCCTTTAATATATACTTTGCGTCTCTGTAATAACATCCCTCGATTTTCTAGAAAATGTAACATGATTAACATTTTTGTAAAATAAATGCTACCATTAGAAAGTTTAAACTACTTTTTCAATAATGCTTGCATAAAAATAAAAGTGAAAACAGGGTTGAATTTTTTTCAAACTGGAAATTACTTTGGAAATTACAATTCTGAATAAAATAATAACAAATGGTGTCAAAGAAATATAATAATTTCTTTTATATTGCTTACAAAGTAAAATCTAATAATAAAATTAGAATATACAAATAATAGTAATTTGTTTTATTTAAAAAGATTTTATACGTTTCCTCGAGAATTGTAATTATCATTACAAAAATTAAAAAAATAAATAAATACTAAAATTATAAAAGAAATTTCTGCAATTACTTCAAACCATTTAAATGCAGATATTGAGTAACACGTACATTTAAATTTTAAACGGTAGATTTTAATTTTAGGAGATTTTAATTTTAATTATCTTCATTTGTACTTGACTATAAATAAATAAATAAAAATTAAGTTGTTATGGGAACGATAAATCTTGTAGAAGCACCCTTTTACAGTCAAAGAGTTTGCAATAGCGTTTTCTTACAGATTAATTTATCCATTAGCATATCATTTTAACAAAAATATTATTTAAAACATAGCCACAATTACCGACCAGCTGATTTGCAAACCATTTTTCATTAAATGCAGCTCTTTGATAAGTTTTTTTTTTTTTTTTTTTTAAGGACTGCGGACTATTAGACTAAATCTGCGGATTTTTACGATACCAGTTTTAGATAGTTAGACAATTATCGAAATCGAAAATTTATCGAAAATTTAATTGAATAATTTGAAAGCGATGTTATAATTTGGAAAAAAAAAAAAAAAAAAAAAAAAAAAAACTAATAGTTCTCCGTCCTAAACTAAATTCTGCTTTTGCCTGAATTTCATCAAAATCATTTTTTTTTTTTTTTTAAATAAAAGAAAATGAATAATAATCAGTATCGAAACAAACACTATCAAAAAAGTTTAATAGTTCTATGGTTAATGCTATCTAGTTTGTACTGTAGACTTGCTGTTGACAGCTGTTATTTATTTATTTATTTTGAAAGAAAAAGAAAGGAAAAGAAAGTTAATAATAATCCGTATAAAAACGGACAGTTTCGAAAAAGTTTTTTTTTTTTTCTTTTTTTTTAAGAAAAGAAAGGAAAGTTAATAATAATCGGTGTCAAAACGGACAGTATCGATTTTTTTTTTTTTTTTTTTTTTTTTTTTTTTTGAGGGGGGGGGGGGGAGGTCGAAATTTTTATATTTTATTAATATTTTACGCTAAAGCCGCTAGTAGGAAATGCTGATCGTCTGCTTTTAATTTTTTTATTTTTTATACATAAAAATAAATATTTTGTTAAATTATTAAAACATTATGTTTATTTTATATTTTATGTGCAAATATATAGATATATATATTCGAAAGAAGGTACTTATGTTTTCTTTCAAAGTGCTAAAATTTTAATATATTTGATTAATTTTGTTATTCTATATAAATAAATGTAACTTTACATGTGAATATGACAAAATATTGAAACAAAAATGTTTATATTCAGGTACGCAATAAAGAGAACATCTAATTTCAAGTATTTGAATCTGAGTTAAAGGGAGTTGTATTTTCACCAATCGCAATAAAACTATATAACTATTAAAGTTAACTGCCACGTAACGAAAATATTTAATTTCGAAATACTTAAGAAACTTGTTAAAACTGAATGTTCATAATCAATAACGTTAATACTAGTATCGTAAATAATATTTTAAAATTAGTCTGACTTGTTTACTGTAGAAATCACACATGATGAACTTTATGCAAACATTTTTCCCTTGTGTTAAGAAATTCTTAAATTTCGAACAACTTACGAAGTATTCAGAGTAGAATGTAGATACTCAATTTGGTTTTTGCTGGTGTTATAATAATCGATATTTTAAGTTGATCCGATCATTTTTATGATAATAATAGTCCTCATAATATATATTTAGATAAAATTTTGCTCCATTTACACTGAGAAAAAAAATAGACCACCTTCATTTAGAATGAATAAGTGGTCCTTTTCTAAATCCCTTAACTAGAACTATAGACTTCCGAGCTACACTCATAAGGCACGCCAATAAACTGAATAGATCGAAATGATCGAGAATTTTTAGTCTACACATTTCTAGATAAAGAAACAATATTCTGAATATTTTGAATATTCTGAATCTTTTGTATTGAAATTCTCGCTTGTTTTTTTAGAATTGGGTAACAAATCAAGATTGTAGTTGTTAAAACCCGCTTCTCGTACTCTCATTTATTTGCAGAGATTTTTAAATAACTTTGCCCTCCAGGATATAGGCAAACGCTCTAGAATTCTAATAGGGTTTTCTAGAACTTGCTTTCAAAGGATTTATAAGGATGACATGGAACTATTTTTTCTAGAGCCACAATTTAGATTCTAGATGTCAGTTACAGAATTTTTTCTTAGTATAGTAAGACACCCTTCCACCTCTCTCTCTCACACACACAGAGAGCGATGTAACAACTAAATTTTATGGAATACATATAATATATATATACATAGTTACATGTAGTATACATAGTTTAATAGTTAACACTGCATCTAAAAAAAGTGTGTTTTAAATAAAATATGTATTTTCATCTTTAAAAACATAAAAAAGAACTTTAAATAATAAGGCTCGACATAGATATACAGGAAAAAAAATTTACTGCTTTAATGCTTTATATTCAAACCTTTTAAAGCTCTAAACATTCGATTAATCATTTATTGTTTTTTAATTTATTCATTTTTTGTAGATTGGGACTATCTCACCTCTATATCAATATTGCCAAATTAAAATCAATTCTACTAAAGAGCACCATCGGACATTGTTTTATGCCTCTTAAACGGATCACTAACAATTATTTAAACTATAAACTCAATTTCAATCTTAACAAAGTTAATTAAATGTGCATCAGTTCCCACATCAAAAATGCAAATAGTATTTTGAATCACACATACACCATACATCGCATATGACATAAACTACTGCATTGTATACAGGTATAACATAAAGTAATAACACGATAGTATTACATTTTATCATGTGAATTTTTTACGTTATGTACGCCGAAGCCAAAATTAAATACTTTTGAAAAACTCATAACATGCTTTAGTTTTTTTTTTTTTTTAATTTAGTTAATATATTAATATTTATAATTTTCGTTAACTATTAAAACTATTAAAATGTAATGTATAACACTAAGCATCCATATTTGGTGAAATTAGATTATTCATATATACTTATATATACAAGTGAGAGGTTAATCAATACTTCAATATAATATCCAAATTTCTATAATTGGGATGTTACGAGACTGAAAAAATAATCATAATTTTTACTTCCATTACCCGACTACCGTAAGTAATGGAAGTCCAAAAATTCGATATCGAGATTTCACCTGATTTACTTGTTTTAAGGTCTCCTGAGTCCAAAAAGTGGTTTTTGGCAATTGGTCAGTGTGTATGCATGTGGGGAATCTTCTGGCTATTATATTTCGGAAACTAATGAAGATTGGACTACGAAATTTTATAATTTAAACAGGTCTGGTGTACAGATGAATTTTCCAAATTTTGGTGAAAATTGGACAACCGGAAGTGGGGCTGTAAGTCCATGTCTCAAAAACGGCTCTAACGATTTTTTTTTTTTTCAAAATTGCTGTATAAATACTCTATTAGATATCCTTTCACATGATATAGTTTATTAGTTCAGGAAAATTGATAAGCGTTCTGTATAAATAACTGAATTTCAGGTCCTGCAAGTGCGTTCCTTTCAAAACGGTTGTATGAATTTTTTTCAAACTTACCATATTAACCCTCTTTTAAATATCTTTTTGCAGGTAATTATTGTATGTAATTTTGCATGTAATTATCTGGCCAACAATTAATTTTGCCAAGCTTTGGTAAAAGTCGGTATCTCAAAAACGGCTCTAACTATTTTCTTGAAAATTGTTACAATCACCCATTTTAGATATCCTTTCTCATGCTTTACTTGGTTATCGGAGGAAAGTTAATAGTCATCCTGATCTGATTTATCAGTTTTAGATCTCAGAAATTGGTGTTTAAATAAATAAACAAATAAAGAACTCTACAATTTTCTTTTCATTTCTGATTCTTGAAAAAAAAAAAAAAAAATAAATAAATAAAAATAGCTGTGTAAACTCTGTTTTGTGTTTTTACACGTTTATTAACTTTCTCTTATCGGAAAAACGTTAGGTGTCTATTTCATTAGGTCAATTCTATGTTTTCTGATAACATTATCTCCAAAAAGTGCATATAATACTTGTAATAGTGGGTAATGGAAGTATTATGTTGATTCACACCACATTTTTTACTGTATATTATTGCAATTTTTTTTTTCTTATTAAATTTCAGAAAAAAAATATCCATAATTTCTCAAGAGATAGCTTTATTTAAACAACAATTATAGTAGTAATTTTTAAAGTTATCTTAATATTCAATAGTCAAAGTAAGTCAAATATTCAGCTTTAAGCAACAGTTTGAACTTACAAGGTTTTTACTCACAAAATCTTTGAAGCAAAATGTGTTTTTAGAAGTATAAAATATTAGAAGTTATTATCAGTTATGAATTTGACAGATATGGTTTTCTGTAACAATAACAATTCTTTAATATTTATTCCATACACTGTATTGAAAATTTAATATAACTAGTAAAATAAATATGATATTTTTATTTTTATATTTCAAAATGTTATAACAGCTTGATATTTTTTAAAATATATTTTTTACTATATTTTCTAAAATATTTTTAGTATTTTATTTGCTGACACTTACAAAACATTAATTAATTTATTTATTAATAAAACACTGATTCATTTCCTTTTAAATCCATGAAAATATAGAATATTTTCTTTATTCTTCTTTACTGACATAAATTTAATGCTACCAATAAACTCAGTGATTTTTCAGTCGTGTTGATCTATTGATCACTCAATTTGCGTTCAAACATTAATAGCTAAATGACAGTTTGTTAAAATGGATACATTGTTATTACAGAATTGATGAAAATGTTAATGTACATGTCACTTAAGCAAAGTAATAATTCATCATTTTTCCAGGTTCATATAGCCCGCATGAATGTCAGGTGACACGTGACATTGCGTTTATTAACACGTTTATTTATCGTATCTGACAGCACATGCCATTATGTTTTACGGAATGAAAAGGCGGATATGTGATATTAAAAGAGTTTTCTTTCTTCCTTTCTCTCTTTTTTTTTTTAAGTGTTTTATGCATTAACATTATCAGGAAAGCTGCCGAAGGGAATATTTTAATAAATTACTGTGTAATAGTAACTTGTCGTTTTTTTTTTTTTACAATAAAAATTTAAAAATTTCAGAACTTAATTGTTTTAAAGTGGGATATTTAATTGATGAAACTCGCATTTTAAATTTCATTCATTAATTGTTGTTTTTAAATATAATTATAAATGTAAATATTAATATTAATATGTACATATATGAAAGGATAAAATAAGCAAGATTCTAAATTAGTATTTAAATTAATATTAAGTGATATCTTAATAGTATTAGCTCAGAATAAATTTTAATTTTAAGAACAACTTTGTGAGAATTCTATTTTAGAGCCCCTGTAAAGTTAGTTTTTCAGCAAAACACATCTTAGCGCGGGAATCGAAGTCAGAAGAAGTGATTATGCAATAGTCGAAATAAGCGGCAATGCATTGCGAAATACGGAATCCTGGATATCCGGGTCAACCAATGAGAGAATGTGGGCTGGATTTTTTTATATGTTGTGGCAATTATTATGTCAAATACATAATATGAAAATCATAGAAATGTCCATTAATTCTCAAAAGTAATTTAAAAAATATATAATAATAAGATTGGATATTTTACATAATTTAAACTAACGTAATAAACTACTTTTAAATAAATATTTAACGTAAAGCCATACTTTTCAATATCTTTTCATCCAAATCCGATGTATATGTATATATATTAGCATAACATATTCGTAGCATATGATAGCCGTTTCAAAACCAAAATTGCAGCAGTAGTTTCTAGATAAATTAAAAATTTAATGAATTAAAAAAAAGTTGCATAGTCAAGGTATAATATTTAAAAGCATTTCTGTATTCAAATCTTGATAAATAATGCATTGTTATAAAATTACATTCTTGAAAATTACATTTAGTATTAAATGTCAGATAATGACTCATAACTCGATACCTCATAGACTCATAATCCACTATAATTTTTAACATTATTTTAATAGATAAATATAATTCCACTAATATTTACGAATTCATTAATAATTAAGAATTAATTTCCTTGTAACCGAATTACAGTCTATAATATTTAAGTTATTATATCTTGACATTAATTTCGTACTATTAATGATCTCACTGATTTTTCGCTCATATTCTTCTATTAATCACTCAATCTTGGTTTAACCATTAATGGATAAATGGCAATCTACAAGAAAGGATACGTTATTTCTACAGAACTGATGAAAATGCTAATGTATGTGTCACCTAAGCACAGTAATAATTCATCATTTTTTTCCATGTCCCTATAGTTTGCATGAATGTTAGGTGACACAAGACGTTGCTTTTATTAACCCATTTATTTATCGTATCTGACAGCATGTGTTATGACTTTTTTCTTAGAAGTAAGATGGATATGGGATATTGAAAAAGAAATATTTATCCTTTTTTATGTTTTCTACGTATTAACATTATCAAGAATGCTGTAGAATCGAATATTTTAATCAATTACTTTTTAATATAAAAATGTCATTTTTATGTGTGTCGTTTTTCCCTATGAAAAGATGTAGAAATGACTAAAAGTAATCTTCATAAAGCCGTATCTATAATGAAAGAAGTTGTAATTTTAAAGCTGTATTCATTAATAGATGCATTTAAATATAATTCTAAAAATAAATAATAATATTTTTTGTTACATATAAGAAAATTAGAAGAAAAGATATGAAAAATAATTAAAAACTTAATAAATTATCTACTTCCATTTATACATCAACTTTAAACAGTGTCTCATTTTTTTAATTTTTCCTATTTAACATTTTATAGTAGGAAATCCGAAGTACTAATTAAATTTCTAAATTAATATTACAAATTAAGCAAAACAAGTATGTTTTTGTGATTTCTTTATAAATAAAGAAAAAATAACTAATTATATAGGACGCCTATCAATTTTCCTGAATTAACTAACATACATCGAAAAAAATACCCTGTAGGGTTATTATACATCAACTTTGAAGAAAATCGTTCGAGTCGTTTCTGAAATACGGACTTATGATCTCACTTCCAGTATTCAAGGACTTACTTCCTAATATTCAATTTTCACCAAAAGTTGGAAAAATCATTCGTACAGTGTTACTACCTTAATTCTGACGTTTTGTGTTTTACCTTTATTCGTTTTGAATAGTTGATACATAAAATATTCCCCACACATATACACACTAACCATCTGCCAAATACCACATTTTTGGACTCTGGAAACTTTAAAATATGTAAATCGGGTTTAAACGCCATGTTCCAAATCTTTACCGAATATAATGGGAAATGAAAGTAAATGATGTGTCACTCACACGACTTTCTCTTACCCTGAAATTTAATTCTATAAATACGGATTGTAGATTAAGGATTAAGATAACGAGTACTGTTATGTAAATTTATGTTATAACAATTCAAATTAGTCTTCCGAATAGCTTTTTTTGACAAATAATTTTGTGTGAGGGGGGCTACCGCCCCCACAAAACCCCATTCCATTATTGTACCTGCATTTATATAGAATTCAAATCTGTTATTAACTTTAAAAGTTTATTTGAATTTATCCAAACAACTTTCACACGCATCATTCCTTGAAACGTATCAATCTTGACGAAATTTTCCTAGTAACAAACGTATTAACTTCAAAATACAACATTTGAATCGCCTGAAATTATTTGTTTTTATTTTACTTTAAGAGACACAGACAAAGATCAAACTTTAAAAATTTGACTTCGGTATTCAGGAAGCTTCAAAACGTGTTAATATACAATAAAACAAGTGATTAATATTTAATTTAAAAACTACATTATTTACCATATAGATATTATGAATTAATTTCAGTTCCTGAACAGCTTTCCTGGGCATGGTAAAATATTGCAGCCCCCCCCCCCCCTACCCCCCAGAAATATTCGAAAAAATTATTTTATCAACTTTCAAAATATTTTGAAAATAAATATTATTATATTGTATAGTATTATGCATATAGAAAAGCAGATTACTTCGTTATCATGAAAAATTATTAAAAAACTGAGAAAAGTTAACTATTTTTAAACGTAATAGCACCTTGAAAATTCGTAAAGGGACTGCTCATCCATGCAGCTCCCGAAAAAAGGGATTTTTTTAGGGACAGCACAGTTACAACCGCCCCTACTCGTTTTTCCTACCAGTTTCGACCATTTGGTTAGAGCTGCATCCGATGCAGCTCCGATCTGATTAGTGATTTCGGTAATGCTGGAAAAGAACAATTTCTCTTTGTAATCTACGTTTTTTCTTCACAGTTTTTAATGCGGTAATCGTTGTGTTTGAAGATTATTTATGTATGCGAGGTAAAAAAATTTAGCATGAAGGTTATTCACGATTATATGAGAAAATAGAAGTCATTTTTATTTATTTTTCAAACAGATTTTTATTTTATATTACATGGAAATTTCGCACGGTTTTTCGGTTTCTTGCTTTGCCAATGGCAGAAACTTTTAATAGACAGTATCTCAATTTTTATATATATTTTGCCTTAAACATAATATTTAAAATTTATCAAGTGTTCAATCGCTTTGTTGATAAGGTTATTATTTTTTTTCACTTGTATTTTAATCACTAATGTTTTTCTATTTTGATAAGAAATATTAGCAGTCGAACCTTTCTTAAAAACACGAGATTACTAAATTTTTAATTTCTGACATTTTCGCACAACGAAGTTGGAAAGCATTTATAACTTCGTTTCATCTGTCTTTCTATTTGAGTGAGAACTTTCAGAAATATTCTCGGAAATGTAAGCATTTTAATATCCGTTCTTTAGATTGACCACACTATTTTTCCTATTAAAAATGGGGTATGTTTCGTTTACAGTTCATTTAGAGGAATGCACAAAAATTTTTTACACATTACACTTTATAAGGAAATTAATTTAAATACATTTTAGCAGTGTTATTCTGTTGCAGAATCTAGGAAATTTATATAAATTATTCTAATGCATAACAGACTTATCCATTTAGAAAATGTTGTATTTTTCATTTATACTTCTTTTACGAGGACACACAAAACATCCAGAATGCCCTGCTCTTGGATAATATTTCAAACCAAATTAAACTGATATATGCTATTCAAATCTTTTAAAATATATCTAAAGAAAATAGTTTTTTAACATTTGTAGATTTTTTTTTTTTAATGCACGGCAATACAGAAGATATCGGATACGTTACTGACTATGTGCAGCAAATTTTGAAAATTCATTTTTAATTATACTAAGGTTTCATATCTAAGTGAAATTTTAGTTTACTGTACCATGTGTAATTTTAGTGTACTGTACCATGTATGTAAAGTTCGCATTAAAAAAAAAAATAATAATAATAAAATGTTCGTAATGTTAGACAAGCATTTCATAATCTATGTGATGTGTAAGATTTTACGTCAATGTTAATTAATATTTCAAAGGATGTTCTAAATAAATTAATGAAACGCGTCATTATAATTCCACTTTTAAGATACGAGCATTACATTACTATAACGTTTTGAAGCCTCCTGAGCTCATTTTTGCTACTTTTACAGTGTATGGTGTGAGTAAGTGTATATTTGTCAGTGAATATCATAACATCTAAATGCTTCGTTCGATTGAACTGAAGGCTGGTAGGTATGTGAAAAGTCACCATCAAACGAGCTGTTTAGAATTTGATAGATGTGAGACTTATAGTTCTGTTACAAGGACACAAAGAAAAATTCCTTATCATTTTGATTAATGGGCTTAACTTTATGAAGTGCGATTGCGTATAAATGTTTTATCCAATTGAGCTAAAAATTGGTAGGTAGGTTACAAGTAATCGTCACGGAATTTGTTTTGATGAGTACAGGACTTATAAATTCTTTTACAGAGACACAAAAAGAAATTCTTTATCACTATGGACTATAGATTCGAATTATTTGCAGTTATTATCGCAAGAACTGTACATATCTACATAAGTATGTAATCAAACTATTTACTATTATTTTTATATAAATCATTGTGTGTATCTTTTTAATGTGCAAAAGTTGATTTACAATCATGTATGTATACTTCGTACCATCTTGGAGAAAATAATAGCATGCAGATAAAAAATATTTTGTTGGGGGAAAAACTGATTATCATTAATAAATAAAGTTAATAAAATAAAATCTCCAAATGTTTTTTTTTTTTTTTTTTTTTTTTTTTTTTTATAACGAATGTCCAATAATATAAAATTTTAAATCTGTGCTGTATCCTGTATTGCTCTGCTTCTTGCTCAGTCTGCGCATATAAAACCAGAAGCTCCCGATTAAAACAGATTATTTAGAAAATCATTTTCGCTTTTTTCTCAAATCTTACATAGACATGCAGCCCCCCTGTAAATGAATCTCACGAGCCGCTACTGCTATACACCGATTTCTACAATTTAAAGGAGGGACAGGAACTACCGCACTGAATTGCACATAAATTTATATGTGAATGCATCTTGACTCTAGTTAATGCCTGTCAACTTTTGGTGCTGATCACTAACAGGTGCCATTGCTAAACAGCGAATTCCACAATTTAAAGAAAGGCTATATTTCAAGTTCTATTACGTATAATCAAACATAACTTGATATGTGAGAAGGCCATTATGGGACATTATGCTGATTCAATTTCAATGCATATCAGCCAATAGTTGGTGCTACTATACTGCAATTTTCGGAAAGGGTATATCACAACTTCTGTGAAATATTACTGTACGAAACTTGATATATGAGATAATCATTATGAAAATGCATTTTTTAAGATATTATTTATAGAGAATAAAAGTGTCTTTCTTTAGATATTTAGTGTTAGGATTCTCTAAGAGAAAAACCGTTTCCATTCATCGTGATAGATAATTTTAATGAAAAATAGTTTTAAAATAAATTATAAGATAAAAAAAAAACTTTTTATATACCATGTTTTAAATTTTCTGATGAATCATAGAGCAACATTTTTATAATTTTTTAACGTTCACGTTCAATTAAATGTATTTATTTTTATGTCGAAAGAAAAATAACTCGTAATTTTTTTTTTTTTTTTTTTTAGCAACAATTAAATTATAACTAATATTTTAATGGCTATTTTAATGTTATTAGGAGCTTATTATTTTCATATTTTAATTAATTATAAGAAAACTAATCAAAAATTCGAAAATCTGGCTTCGAAGTATTGTGTTGTCACTGGGTTCTGAGCTACTATGAAAGTTTCAAATGTCTAGCTAGTGGGGAAGTTAGTTAAAATTCGATTGCAAGATTTGTATCGGACAAGCAAACAAACATACAAACATACACATAAACAAGAATAGAAGTTGATAAAAATAAAATTATAAGATAAAAAACTTTTTATGAACCATGTTTTTAAATTTTCTGTTGCATCATAGCTATAGAACTAACTACATTAGCACTTTATCAATGCGTATGAAATCTTTAAACCGATAGTGACGTCTATTTTTCTGAGATAAATAATTTAACTTTTTACAATTTTTTAACGCTCACGTTTAATTAAATGTATTTATTTTTATGTCGAAAGAAAATGAACTCGAATTTTCTTTTTTGGCAGCAATTAAATTATAGCTAATATTTTAATGGCTATTTATAAGGTATTAGGAGGTTATTATTTTCATATTTTAATTAATTAAAAGAAAACTATTCGAAAATTCGGAAATAGGACTTCGAAGTATTGTGTTGTCATCGGGTTGTGAGCTATTGTGAAAGTTTCAAATGTCTAGCTAGTAGGGAAGTTCGTTAAAATTCGATTGCAAGATTTGTACCGGACAAAAAAAACAAACATACAAACAAACAAGAATAGAAGTTGATAAAAATAAAATTATAAGATAAAAAGCTTTTTATAAACCATGTTTTTAAATTTTCTGTTGAATCATAGCTATAGAACTAACTACATTAGCACTTTATCAATGCGTATGAAATCTTTAAACCGATAGGGAGGGACGTCAATTTTTGTGAGATACATAATTTAACTTTTTACATTTTTTTAACGCTCACGTTTAATTAAATGTATTTATTTTTATGTCGAAAGAAAATGAACTCGTAATTTTTTTTTTTTTTTTGGCAACAATTAAATTATAGCTAATATTTTAATGGCTATTTTAACGCTATTAGGAGTTTATTATTTTCATATTTTAATTAATTAAAAAAAAAACTATTCGAAAATTCGGAAATAGGACTTCGAAGTATTGTGTTGTCATCGGGTTGTGAGCTATTGTGCAAGTTTCAAATGTCTAGCTAGTAGGGAAGTTAGTTAAAATTTGATTGCAAGATTTATACCGGACAAACAAACAAGAATAGAAGTTGATAAAAACATGGTAAAATTATTTGCACCGAGTGAATTTCTATAGAAAAATATAGAAGAAAATCTTTTGGTGGTCACTGTTTAGTTAGTTTCTGCTGCTTTGTTAGTATGATATCTGGTACAGTCTGATTGTTTCTTTTATTGTAGCAGCTTGCATAAGTGAATCGTTCTATGTGCAGTGTCAGTGAGAAATATTTTTAATGTTATTCTATTGTATTCGTTGTTGAAATATGTCTAGTGCATTTGTAAGCGTTTGTCTATTAACGATATTTGTCTTGCCATACAATTCTTCTTCTTCATATGTTCTCAGAGTTTAGCAGATGAAAGTTTCTCATATTTCAGATATCTCGTGCTCAGCGAACTGGACAAATTGTGGCTTATTATAATTTTATTTATTTTATTATATCTATTTATAATTTTGATTCTGGAGTTATATTGTAAAACTACTGATTATCATGTTTCATTTTGTAAATTTAATGGAAGCGGAAAACCTTACATTGTTATCTTCCTAGATAAACAAAATAATAATAATGATAACTCAGGATAATTTTAAATCCTATTTTTACTTTCCAAATACTATAGTGAAGAAAATTTTGTAATCATGTCAAAAATCTGAGTTTGAGATTTTGGTGTTTCTACACGTTTTGAGGTCCCCTGAATTCATACTTACTAATTTTAAGATGATGTATGTGTCTTGTGTATGTATGTGAGTGAACACGATATCGTCTAAACGATTCGTTCGACCGAGCTGAAAATTGGTACCTATGTTATACGTCACCATAGAACTAACCTTATTGATTTTGGTGAATCTATCACTTATAGTTTATTTACAGGAACACAAAGAAAATTTCTATATCATTATGGTCTATGGGACCAAATTATTTAAAGTGTAATAGCGTCTAAATGCCTTATTCGATTGAGTTGAAAATTTATATGCATGTTATGAGTCACCATTACACGAACTGTATAAATATTGGTGAATCTAGCAATTATAGTATGTTATAAGTCACCATAGAACTAACCTTATTGATTTTGGTAAATCTATCACTTATAGTTTATTTACAAAGACACAAATACAAATTTTATATCATTATGGTCTATGGAACTAAATTATTTAAAGTGTGCTAGCGTCTAAATGCCTTATTCGACTGAGTTGAAAATTTATACACATGTTATGAAAAATTAATTTTCTAAAAGTAGAGAAAAAAGTTGATATTTATTTTCTTTCTTTTTTACATCCATGGTTTCGGGCCGCGGTACCTTAGTCTGTAAAGCGCCGAGCACGTAATTGGAAGATTGCCAATTCGATACTTGAGCCGGCCAAAGACCGTCGTGTACACTAATCGTGGCTGGTGTACATAAAATCCGTCGTGACCGCAAAGTTCTCCATGTTCCCATCCACACTATACCTCTGGGCATCACCAAAGCAGGGGGGGGGGGGGAGATCCCTTCCGGAAAAAATCAAAATTGTGATGGCATTTGACCGGAACATCTCTAGGGGTGCGTCCCAGAAAGTCAACAATTACCCATAGCGCAGTACTGGTGCGACGTTAAATCCATCCATCCTACCTACCTGCGTACAACCATGCATCATATTTTAATTTTCTCCTGTAAAATGACTTCATGACGGAAGAACAACGTCACTGGGAAAAACTTTCTTCAAAATGGCAAATAGAGTACCTTCATAAACTTGTCGTTTTTAGTTGATAACTTCTTTAATTAAAATGATAGAAATTTCAGCAGTTGAAATGTCCTCCTTGGAGTATTCGGAACACATTGATACCTCTCATGATGTGAAGGACCCTGCCCTCCACTAGCAGATACAGTCGCGGACAAAAAAAAATTGACGCCAGTGACAGTAACTTTTTTTTAATATATAGAGATTACATTCTTATGCTCTCTTTAAATTTATTTTTAAAACTAGAAATAAAGTACTTTTTAAAAGATAAAAGTTTATTAATAATGTTCTTATCAGCGTAGTTTATATCTTCAATAATTTATTTATAATGACATTCAAATTCAAGATGCAGAATTATGACATATTGACGTCCAATTATTGTCATTAATGAATTCGACAATTTTGGTATAATATTCAACTATTAATCAGTAAATGCATCTCCCACCATTTATTATTACATTTCAGTCATCTATAAAGTACATTTATTTCACAGAAGTGATGAAAATTATGCTAATGCATCTGTCACTTGGACATAGGAATAATTTATTATTTCACAGGTTCATAATCCCACGGCGTTGATAAACACTGGACGTCACATAGCATTTTGTTGATTAATCTATTATTTATAAAGTGCGACAATGCTTGTCGCTATATTTTCACAGGAATACCTAAAACTGCCTTAATTTTTCTGAAGTTGCATTTTATGATTATCATATTAACATTTAAAGTCTATTCAGTTGTAATTCGTAAAGTAATTGCTTTGATAAATTTAAATATTAGTAAGTCAATATTGTTCTAATAAATTAAAAATTTTATTTTAAACATATTTTTTAATGAATGACATCGAAATAAATAATATATAATCAAAGATAAATAATATACTTGTGCAATACTATGTAAACCTCCTCCATGGACTTGTAAATGACTAGAGTTTTAATGCAGTTATAATTAATTAATAATATATGTATTTAAAATCTACAATATTTAGTAACTTAGAAAACTAACAATTTCTTTATATTAGTTACTAATAAATCAACATTAATCATATAAATTTAAAATTTTATTTGAACTATGTTTTTTAAATGACTGATACATATATATATATATATATAATAGATAGATAGATAGATAGATATACGATCATTAAAAAATTAGGTTCTGATATAATATTGTTAAAATATGTTTCTTTGAAATGTAATCAACAAGCGGTTTTTTTTTGACTTTGTAATTCTTAATAATAAAATATTTCTAAGTAAAAAACATTCATTGCAAAAACACTTCCTATAATTTTTCGTTACGAAATATTTCACTACGGTGATTAGCAGTGCCACTTGGAGGCCCAATATCATGCTTTAAAACCATACTTTCAAGTGAAATGTGTAACTCAAATCTCAGTAAAAAAATGTAGCTGCAATCCTTTTAATAACTGTATTCTTAAGATATCGAAACACTCTCTCATTTAGTTTTACTTAGACAGCTCAGTGTAAAGCGAATCAAACAGTTAAATTAACGGCATTCAAAATCTTGAAATGCGGCTAGTTCTTTGATACTGGCTTATGTTAAGGAATTTAAAATAGCCTTTCTTTACGCATTAAAGTATGAACTGACATAACAGGTTTTTCGAATAGATCATAATAGTATTATGACTCTCTCCGTACACAAAATCGTTGTTCTGATTGCTAAAATGTTACGGAAATTATGAAGATTTTCCGAAAGAAATTGGAAGTTGTATGAAGTAGAGATGACAGAAAAAGAGAATATCCAATAATGGAACTGCGATAAACGAAAACAGATCCGAAAAAACTACCAGTTTTCTAAAGATGAGGGTAAGTAAGATAGGTTTTTCATCCCAAAAAATCCTTAGTCTTAAACTTTTATCGAAATCGTTATAGATGTTTCAGAGAAATTCAAGACATATGTATATACGATATTAACCCGTTTAATAAAATTATTGTTAATTTTTAGAATGTTGTTCGTTATAAATATTTTAATATATGCAGTAATTAAAAAACATTAATAGATAAAAAAATCTGGTGTCAACCAACCACACGACTTCCATTACCCACTATTACACGTTTTATATGCAATTTTTGCAGATATTATATGCATTTTTTTTTTTTTTTTTTGGAATTTTCCAGTAAGAGAAACTTGATATATGTGTAAAAACATATAAAACAGAGTTTACATAGCGAGTTATATAAAAAAAAAAGAAAAAATAAATGATAGAGCTATTTTTTTAAAACATCAATATGCGAGATCTAAAACTGAACTACCTAATCAGGATGACTGTTATTATTTTTTTTTAATAACTACGTAATACATGAGAAAGTGTATCTAAAAAGGATTTATATAACAATTTTCAAGAAAATCGTTTGAGCCGTTTTTGAGATACCAACTTTTACCAAAACTTAGGATACTCAATTATTAACCAGAAAACAATAATTACATACAAAAGGATATTTAAAAGGGAGTCAATATGGCGAGTTTGAAAAAAATCTGTACAGCCATTTTAAAGCAACGCGCTTACGAGACCTGAAATTGAGCTATTTATACAGGACGTCTGTCCATTTTCCTGAACTAATCAACTATATCATTCGAAAGAACATGTAGATAGAGTGTTTATATAGCAACTTTGAAGAAAATCGATAAAGCCGTTTTTGAGATACGGACTTACAGTCCCATTTCCGGTTTTCGATGAACCACTTCCGGTTTTCCAATCTTCACTAAAATATGAAAAATTCATTGTACACTAGACCTGTATCCATTCTGAAGTTTCGTAGTTCTATCTTTATTAGTTCCCGAGATATGATAGCGAGAAGATTCCGCACATGCATACATACATTTGGTAACAAAAGTGTCCGAGCACTAGCAAAAATTCCTATGTAAAAAAAATACACTTCATACGGTTCTGATAAATAAATCCTTATCGAATCATGTTCTTAGACTGACTAAGAACAGGATTCGACTAGGATTTATTTAACAAAACCGCATGAAGTGTACTTTTTTTACATATAAATTTTTGCTAGTGTTCGGACACTTTTGTTACCGACTGTACATACATACATACACACTGACCAATTGCCAAATCTACTTTTTTTTAATCTTGAGGCTATAAAACGTCTAAATTAGGTGAAAAATCGATATCGAATTTTTGGACCAAATACAATACTTCTATTACCTACGGTAGTAGGGTAATGTATAAAGGTAATATATAAGTAAAAATATATAAATAAATTGTTTATACATTCAAACCTTTTACTTGCAAATTTAAAAATATATTCGTGTGTCATGTAATTTTAAAAGATATTTTACGCTATGAAAGGGACTTTCAAAAAACTATCAGCTATTTTTAGCAGAAGAAAAAACTTTTTTTTTTTCCTATTATCCACTCATCGACATTAAAAATAGTTCTACAAACATACTATACAAAAGAAAGCAAAACGACTTTAACTGCAGTTACGAAAACAAATATTCCTTCCTCTATTTCAGAGAATAGAAAATACACTTGAAGAAGAAATTCAAACAAAATCAAATGAAATGAATTCGAAATTCTCTTTTAATGTTTGAAGTAACAATGTTTATTCTTCAAAACTTTCACCGTGATTTAGTTTTTAAAAGAGTATGTGGCTAGAGTTTCGTGAAGTCTTCCCCGTGTCAACGAAGCTTTTAACGGGTACCAAAAAAAAACTAAAAAGCGTTTACTGTCTACATTTTTATGTTTAACCAAAATTACTCTGCCCTAATTTGAAAATTTATTTGAATTACATATATTTGCTGCTGTTTGCCTTTAGATTATAAAAGAAACCATAAATGCATTTGAAAAAAAATTACTCTTTAATATATTACTTGTTCATGTTAACTAAAAGAAACATTTAAAAAAAATTTCATTTTATTTCTTATTTCTTTTATTATTATTTAATTTTATTTCTTTTATTAATGTATGTCTGTTTTATTTTTAATTATATGATGAAAATAGAGTAAAAGTTGAAAATTGTATAGTTAATAAAATACTAAACTTGTATGTTTGATTAATTATTTTAGATTTATTAAGTATTGAATTTTTTAAATAAACGTTTGCGGTGGTAATACACTCTAATTCTTATTAATTTTAGAAGCATTTTAACAACTTTTATGCATATTATGTAATATTATTACCACTTTCTTAAAAAGAAATGCGATATACAAAGCAATAAGTACAAATATTTCAATAAACACCATGAAATGCAAGAAATGAATAAAAAAAATTTCATGACATTAGAAACTATGGACGGATTTTTATTTAACGCGTTTTGGCTGCATTTAACAAAATAAAATTAACATACAATACTGAGATGCTTAAAAGTGCATTTTCTGAAGAAAATATATACAGTTCCCACCGCTTATTAAAATCACATTTGTTCGCGAGCCAAAGTGATTTTATTAAGCGGCTGAGTTTTATATCCGGCGAATGTTCCTGCACTTAAGAAAATGGTATCACGTCTTTGAATTTGGGAAGAAACTTCAAAAGGTAACGAAAAATGGAATTAGTAAACAATATTAATTAATTTTTGATAGATAATTAATTAATTGTTTCTTCGATATAAATAAATTAAACGCATTTCAAGTTTCCATGCACTTTCGTTTGAGGAAAATCATCATTACTTTACCAAAAGTTGATGTTTTTCCTATAAATTTAGAATGCTTTCGTTTAAATCTCGTAAATTATAGTAATTTTAAAATAAGAACTAGAAATTGCCTTTTAATAATTAGAAATTAAATATATATATATATCATTTCAAATCAAATTTGTAACTTATTACTGTGCTTTGAAGGATACATTCCTTGTAATTGTTACGGAGATAAGTGATTTAATTTGTAACTGTGCTGCAAGTGTAAAAACTTCGACAATGAGCGATAACGGAGCAATTGTTTTGCTATAATTTTGTTTCTTATTTCAAAAAAAAAAAAAAAAAAAAAAAAAATAGTGCGCATAAATGATTTTTTTGTCTGCTGAGGAGATATGTTTCAGTTTATTAGCCAGCGATGCTGATTTTATTAAGCGGCGGCTTTAAAAGTAATTTGTATTGATTTGATTCCGGTCCTGGCAATTTGATCAGATTAAGCGGTTGATTTATTAACCAGTGAATTTATTAAGCAGCGGTAACTGTATTTATAGCTTAAATAATATATTTACAGAACCACACACAAGAACTCCAGTGGCATTCTTTAATCATCCAAATGTTGTCAAATTTGGTTCGTATATTATTGAGAAAAAATGAATTGATTGTATACTTTCTATTTGTGCATATAGTAACTGTGATTCGTGTACAGAGACACACAAAATAATTTCGTACCATTAGGATCTATAGGCGGTATTTCTTACAAGTGCATTTTAATATGTTTACACTCCATTAAACATAATGAAATAAACATACGTTATTAGAATGTTTAAAAACATAAAATGGTTGGCATATAATTTACAATTAGTTTACAGAGCTACACAAAATAATTCCGCTATGTTATGCAATCACCTGGCATCAAATTTGCTATAAGTATTTATGAGTTACAAGGTATTAGCAAGAGACTGTGAATTACAAGAAAAAATATATATATACACATTTATTCAGTTAGATATAAACAGACAAAAACGTATCTGGCTATGATTATAAATTAATTATTAACAAGTAAAAAATTATAAATTCTGCAATTTCTTGCTTTTTATGGTGTTTATTCAAAGATTTCTACTAGTTGCTTTTAAACATCACTTCTGTGGTGTTTTTTAATTATGATATGCAAATCAGTTTATATTTGAACGAGTGTCTGAGTGGGTGGGTTGCACTAAAGCTACACTATTAAGGGCAATTGGCGACAGTTTGGAACTCACCCCTAAGGATGGTCTGTCAGTTTATATTTAAAGAGAATGTATTAGAAATATCCATTAACAAAATATTTTATATGAATAAAATCACTAGTTTTATATGAAATTACTTTCAGAGTATTCAGAAACATGTTTGTAGTAATAAAAGCCGAAATTACCTTATTTTTAATTTTCTACAAACAATATTCAAAAGAAGAACAACATGTTTAATACTGTTTAATACGAGCCTATTGCAAAGCATTTTTTGACTGTCGCACGCGAAGTGTTATTCGGTCTGTAAACACTTTATATTTATGAATCTAGAAATATCTTGACTTAAAATTCAGACATTTTTTCCTGAACATTCGAAATTGGTGATGAATTAGAAGCAAATGGCACAAGTTTCTTCCTCAAAACTGACTTTGTTGGAATAACTTTTTTCTTTTATCCTTGTAACAATGAGAAAAAATATTTATGACTTTGATTTGTCTATCCCTCTCTGCTTTTATTGCAGTGAATATAATAAAAATGTTTTAAAACTTATTTTTGCTGTTTAGTTTTACTTTTACATGAGCATGTTTTCCTAAGGAAAACTTGGCTGCCTTGAAAAATGCAAAATTTGTAATGTTGATTTTACTGTACAATTTGTGCAATACGCAAAACGGATGTTTATATAACCTTATAAAATGTATTTTAAGATAACTTTTATAACTTTCATAGCTAAAAGGAAACTAAAAAGTACACATGATTATATGATATTAAATCATGAGTGTATTACAGATAAAACAGCAGCTTGGTAAACATATACATAGCTGTCAACATCCTAATTAATATTTTGTATAGCTTAGTCCTCACCCTTTCTTTCACAACAGTCTTTTTTTAAAGTATTGTTCTTCTTATTTAATCATAATTGCATTTGGAGATGATTACTCTAAAATTTAAGTGGTGTAGGAAATAAGGCGGGTTCTAACACCCCATACAACACAAAATATTTCAGTTCTATTGCAAAAAGCTTACAATCTTTTAAAAACATAACACATTTGTATATGCTCTCTAATACTTTTCTGGAACATTCGTTTTTTTTTTTTTTTTTTCCCATGTTCTATCTGTTAAGTGATTGAAACGTTTCTGTTACGTATCTGATTTTTTGTTACGATCGCGAACATTTCTACGTTTTTGAAAATAATAGGAAAGCAAACTGAACGTTTCGAAACGTTTATGAAATACTTACAATGTTTCGTTGTTATATGATTGTTACGTTTCTGCTACATTTTGTGCTGTTAGGGAATATTACGGAATATTAAATAGGATGTTGGCAGCTATGACATATATGTCCAAGAAAGGCGATCAGAAGGTTAAGATGGCTTAAAAAGCAATGCTAGTATATGTACAGAGACTCACAAAATAATTCAGGATGATTACGATCTGTAAGAGTGTTTGTTGTTATTTTAATATGTTTATGCTGCATACAATATACTGCAGAAAAGAAAGAAATTCTCATACATTATTCAGATTAGGGAAAGCGTGTTTTCTGTCAAACTTATTATGAAATTTATAAATACAAAAATTTGCACATACGTTTTTATATATAACTCGAAACTGCTCGAAATGTGTTTTCATCTTTTTCAGAGCCTTATATACCGTTTCAGATATTTTTTGAAATTTTTATCTTCAAAAATTAAAATTATTTGCTGAAAAAATATTTAATATTAAGAAGTAATTTTCTTCGTTTATAGTATGACTTTTATATATACATTTCATTAATATTTCATTCAATTCTACTAACCGTGAAAATAAGTGAAAATGATTTTATTCTATTGAAATAAAATACTTATCTTTCAAAAATATATAACGTCTTTAAACATATTACATTTCAAAATACTGCTTCATATAAAGATCAATTTTGTAATAATTTTCCGTTAAATAGTACTAAGTGATTGATGCATAAAATTTGTTGAAAAGAAATTAGAAACGGAAAAGATATTCAATTTGTATTAGTTTAAATTCAAGAAACTTACTAAAAATTGAATCAATATTAAATTGAGCGCTTTTATTAATAAAATATTAAATAAAATACGTTTTTCAATTCCAAAATGGAAATGTTATGATAAAATCTTGCGTTTCTTTCAATTAAAATTCATTGACGCAACGAAAAATAATTTCAAAAATTGTTCGTAAGATTCTTTTTTAGGAAATACTATTATTTTCAAAAGAAGCCAAAAAATTTTAATCTGTTCAAAAATGCATTCAAATTTATCAATTTAAAGACCCTGTATCAGATAACTTTTAGTTTGTGCGAAAAAAGAAAAGGTACACTAATATTTATAAGTAAATAAATAAATCAAATAAATGTAAGGACACTGCTTTTTCTACTGAATTATTCATACAGCAGAGTACTTATAATTAATAAGTACAAAACAAACTTTTTAACATATTTTGACGAATTTGAAAAGAGTGTGTGACTTCTGCCTCTCCACCTATTTCTCCATGAACGTAATTCTTTACATATTTTTAGAATAATTGAAACTTATATATGTTACTCAAGTTTATTATAACATGTTCCCTATTAAAAATGGTATAAATAGAAAAATAGTTTTCTATACAAGGACACACAAAAGAATTTGGATACATTACGGTCGATAAGAAGTATTTTTTGTAATCACATTTTAATATTTTTATACTACATATCACATTGAAAAATTTAAATAAATTATTCGAATGCACAAAGCTGTGTTTCCTATGACATATACTATAAATATAATAATTTTAAGAGCATTTCAGTTTTTTTTTTTTTTTTAATCATTTCAGATTTCTTTTTTATTGTACTATTAGTTGTTTATTTTTTTCCTCCACGTAAAAATATAAAGATGTATTTTGTATGGTTTTTTTTTCTTCCTTTTCTCTTAAAATATGTGGCCGGATTTGCTTATTCAAAAATGGACGGAATATTTTTAGCCATATTTGAGAGAAATTTCTAGGAAATATCAGCTTTGAGTAAAATCAGACTTTTCTGATCAAAAATCTTTTCAGTCACAATGATCGTTCAAGTATCAGCTCAGTTTTGATCGAATTTCGATCATTTTTCAGTTGAAGCAGCAAAAATGAGTAATTATGGAGCCATCTAGCAATCATATTTTAAATGATACATTAAAAATATTTTTTAGATATATATATAATTCATTAATTTATGTATTGTTTAAAAATATGTTGAGGACTTTTGATGATTGTAAAAGCAAAATATCAAAGTTTTTTTTTTAATAAATATAACAAATGCTTTATATACAACTGGCAAAAAAAAAAAAAAAAAAAAAAAAAAAAAAAAAACAGAGTTCTCAAATCACGATCATTAGTCCTAAAAAATTTATAATAATATTTTCTGCGCTTGAGAATGATTGAGAACGGCTATACAACCTCTTTTAGCATGCAAACTTCGCGTTGTGGTTGCGCGTTCGTCTTCCACATAAGGGGACCCGAGTTCGATACCGGCGGAGGGAATATGATATTTCTTCCAGTATCAAACAGAATCACTCAAATTTTGACAGATTTCTCTCAAAAATAAGTTGTTTCAATTGGCTCAAATCTCAGCCGCTCATAGCAGCTCAATGATTTGAGAGGATTTCCCTCAAATTCAGAAGTTGCCTTTCGACATGTCGATTGAGTGAAAAATGGCTCAATTTGAGTGAATTTCCTTTTTCTATTTTTAAAGAGTTAATTAAAAGGAATATATGTTTTAATTTGTTATAACTTAGGTAAAATGTATTAGAAAGGAATGTAGCACGTAAGAACAATTTTAGAAAGCGCTTTTTAACCTATTCAAAATGCAATTTTCTTTACTTTCTCATTGCATCTTTTTTTCAGTTAAAGTAATCTAATTTCTGTTCTCTAAGATAAACAACAGTAAATCTAGCAAAATTACCACAAAATTACTGTAATCTAACTTCAAAAACACATTCTCTGTAGAAGTATTTTCACACAAATTATCAGTCCGAAAGGTTGATATAATTATAATCTTAAAAGCTAGAAGAACGATAGAAAACTGGTAGGAAATTACTAATCCTGGATTTTTAACTGAAAACTTTACATAATAATAACTCAATAGATGTTAGAAAATGAGTATAACATACCATTAAAGAATAAAATACGCTGCACATTTCAGATAGAAAAAAAATTAAACACAAATTATGAAAGATTATATTTTATCTTGTTATTTTCGATGCATTTTAAATCCATAATGTCGCTCTCAAAGTTGGCAGACGGAAGGTGTCGAGTTCGGTCTTTAATGCTTACTCGTATACAGATCTTACACACAAATTTTACTCTAATTAAGTGATTTTTTCTGTTAAAACTCAGTTATAGATATATCTTACTTTAAAATACGTTTTTGACATTGTGACCTATGATAAATCAAAAAAAATAATAATAATAACAGATATAAAAAATATTCATGCAGTAAATTAATCAAAAATTATATGGATTAAAATAATTAAGATTTTATATCATGGCAGTACCTAAATTACTAAAAAAATCTTCTAGCGATTGCATTAATAACAAGTAATATAAAAGCAAAATTTTTAAGTCAATTCCTACTTACAAACACTATCGAAAAAGGTTTTTTTTTTTTTTTTTTTTTTAAATAATTTGGAATTAGAAAATAAAAAGCGCGCATGAAAAATGAAAAAAAAATAATTATAAAAAAAAAAAAAAAAAAAAAAAAAAAAAAAAAGATGTTTTAAATTTTTTGATGAATCAGAGAATTTAAAGCTCTTATCAATGTGCATAATTTTTTTAAAGTGGTAATGACGTCAATTTTTGTGAGATGCATAATTTAAATTTTTATAATTTTTTAACGTTCACATTTAATTGAGTGTATTTGTTTTTATGTCGAAAGAAAATTAACTAGTATTTTTTTTTCTTTTTTTCTTTTCAACGATTAAATTATAGCTAATATTTTGATGTCTATAATAACGCTATTAGGATGTTATTATTTTCATATTTTAACTAATTATAAGAAAACTACGCAAAAATTCGAAAATCGGACTTCGAAGTATTGTGTTGTCACCGTATTCTGAGCAATCCTGAAAGTTTCAAATTTCTAGCTAGTCGGGAAGTTAGTTAAAAATCGATTGCAAGATTCGTACAAGATATACGGAGAGTGTGAACTAATAGTAGGAATGGAAAAAAAAGTCAAAGTAAGCGAAGATTTTTATTTGTTTATAGATGAAAACAATTGTTAAATCAAATTTTAATTAACATCAATACAGCATTAAAAAAAAAAAAAAAAAAAAAAAAAAAAAAAAAAAAAAATTGCATGGCGAAACATGTCTAGCCGACCAATAATCTTAAATTCGATGTCTTAATATCATTTTTATAATTGTCTTAAATTAAAATCATTATGTTTAATACAGTAAAGCTTTTTTCATTATTATTATTAAATTAATGCACTTTTCCATGGTACCGAAATAATAAAAAATTATAGCTATTTACTCGAATAAAATGTATACACTATAAAAATGAATTACTTTAACTTCGAAATGATAATTTTTTTTTTTTCATTAATTTTCTTACATTTAGTTTACAGCTCACTAAAAAATCCTCTATTATTTAACCTGATATATTTTTTCAAAATATTCTAGAGTAGTTATTTTAGATAAGCAATGTATTTTCTTCATATTTTAAAAAAATACAAAATTTAAGATATATTTTTTCAACATTCAATCGTGCAAATCATACAGCACACATGTCGACTGTGTGAGTAGAACATTGGCATGTTATGCAAAATACCCTGTTCTACAATGCGCTCGTCTTATTAACTAATCGAACCTTACTTTAATAATTGTATTATTTATATTCGGTTAAAGTTAAGGAAAAAAATACGTTCGACAATACGAAAATGATAAGTACTTTGAGAAATATTGTACATTTGATATTCATAAATCATTTCAACATTTATGCTAATTACATCATTTAAGCAATATTTTTACAATAAAAGACAATTCCTTACAATTAATTTTCTTCTTTTAATGTACATTAAAAATAATCTGCAAACTCCACTTGACTTTCCGAACATTAAGTAATTAACGATTGTATAAATATATTAAAGTAAGACAAATCGTTAAATAAAGAAAAGAGAAAATTATAATACTGTGTATGAGTACTTTTCTTCATACATAATATGTAGTTAAATTTATCGCTATTGCCTTTCAAAAATTTGAGCCCATAGATCATAAGGATAAATTTTTGTTGTGTCCCTCTAAAAATCTACAAGTGCTAGACTCATCAAAATCTATAACGTTCGTCCGATGGTTACCTATAACATGCATATAAATTTTCAGATCAATCGGAAGAGCCATTTAGAAGCTATCGTATTTTAAATAATTTGAGCCCTAAGTCACAATGATAAAGTTTTTTTTTTTTTTTTTTTTTTTTTTATCCCTGTGAAAAAACTATTAGTGTTCGATTCACCAAAATCTATATGGTTTGGGCGACTGCGATCTGTAACATGCATAGGAATTTTCAGTTTATTCATATAAGGAGTTTAGACGCAATCGCACTTTAAATATTATGAATCCACGGAGCATAATAATAAAGAATTTTTCTTTGTGTCCTTGTAAAAATAAACTATAAGTGGTATATTCACCAGAATCTTTATGGTTCATGCGACGATGACCTACAGTACGTATATAAATTTACATATGAATCGGATAGGGTATTTAGACGCTAATGGTTTCATCCCATAGACCATAATGATGAAGAACTTTATGTTGTGTCCCTAAAAAAAGTATAAATATTAGATTCACCAAAAAAAAAAAAAGTGTAAATATTAGATTCACCAAGAGCCTTACAATTCGACCAACGGTAACCTTTAAAACCGTATATAAATTTTCAGCTCAATCTGATAGAGCATTTAGATACTTTTGCACTTCGAATAATTTTAGCTCACTGGGCATAATGATAAAGAATTTTTCGTTGTGTCCCTGTAAAAAAACTCTGCATGATAGATTCACCAAAATTCGTTTCAAAGGTGGCTTATAGCATGTGTATAAATTTTCAGCTCAATTGAATAAGGCGTTTAGACTCTATCGTAGTTTAAAAAGTTTTTGCCCATATAGACCATTATAATAAAAAAAATTTCTTTGTGTCCCTGTAAACAAACTACAAACGCTAGATTCACCAAAATTTTTTTAGTTTTGCGACGGTGATTCATAACATGTGTATAAATTTTCAGCTCAGCAGAATAAGGCATTTTAGACGCTATCGCAGTTTAAAGAATTTTGGCCCATAAACCATAATTATAAAGAGCTTTTCTTTCTGTCCCTGTAAAAATCTATATGTGCTAGGTTTACCAAATCAGTAGGGTTCGTGCTATGGTGACCCATAATATAAGTACCAACTTTCAGCCTATTCAAACAAAGCATTTAGACGCTATCGTGTTCACTCACATACATACACACAATCATGTACAGTCGGTAACAAAAGTGTCCGAACACTAGCAAAAATTCCTATGTAAAAAAAGTACACTTCACACGGTTTTGTTAAATAAATCCTTGTCGAATACTGTTCTTAGTTAGTCTAAAAACATGTACACATAAATACACACATACATCATCGTAAAAATAGTAAATATGAATTTAGGGGACCTGAAAACGTGCAGAAATACCAAACTCTCAAACTCAGATTTTTGACATGATTACAATACTTTCCTTACTATAGTGTTCGAAAAGTAATAAACAATAAACGGTTTAACACTTTAAAAAGCTTTTTTATTAAAAGTTAGTTAACAAGATAAATTTCACATAAAATACAGTTTAAAAAACAAATCATTTTAAACAAGACGTTATCTGAACCAAAAATACTGAAAATTTTCCTATACGTTTTACACATGTATATTATTTTTTACAAATATATTTTTTTTAAATAAAAATCGCCAAACGTACCCTAACCAATTTGGAAAACGAAAAAATGTGCACAAAGAATTCCGTCGTGTAAATCCTCTTATTTATCATTTTTGAAATACCAACAAGCTACCCCAGGCAAATTCAATATTTTACGATGCAGTTATAATAAAAGTACTTTAACGTTCAGGATATACATTTGACAAATTTTGTTATGCCCAAAGAAACTATTAAATCGTTTCCCTTTACTTTTTGACACATGCACGAAATAATTTTTATTCATAACTTACAAACCTCTAGAATATTTTTTTTTCATTCTGAACTATTAATAGTAATTTTTTTATATTAAATTAAGTTATCTTTAGGGAATACTTCTCAAACTGAAGTGTTTTGGTTGATTTTTTAAATGAAATTATCTCAAGAACAATGTCTCAAGTGGCAATTTTTTGTATCAACTCCTCCAATGTAGTATAGTAATAACAGAAACATGTGTTGTGCTATAGAAGTTTTTATTCTAAACTAAAATACTTGCAAATTTTACTCAAGAACAGATAAAGATAACTTTGGAAATTTTTAGCAGAACAGTACATTTTAATAAATGGAGAAAAATACATATAAGTATATATTACTCATACATATATGTATTTATATATATGCAAGAATGTTACACATATATCTATCTATGTGTCATACATATATGTATTTGAATATACATATATGTATATTTTGAATATTTATACACTGAAAAAGAGAATATATATATATATATATACATATAGGCTTTCCTTAAATGGAGAGAATTGCAGCATAGTAGCGCCATCTGTACAGAAATATACGCCAAAATATAATTAGGGACAACTTTTTCTATAATGCACCTAAATATAATGTTTTGTGGAATTGCTTTTATTGGTTCATGAAACACCTACTATATATTCTTAACACACACATACGGATAGACTTTAGACAGGCAGACCTTTTCTAAAAAGGGTTGTATCGTGTTCAGAACATGTGTAAATTAATCGAAACTTTTCAGAAATCCAATACTTTATTTTATGAAAATATAAGTTAGTTAAAAATTAAGGCAAGAAAATAAAACTGATATGTTCTAATTATGACAAAACATTCTTCCTTATATCAGTTCTAGATATGTAGAAAAATAGAATAGAGAATAGAAAAGATGGATATAGAATGTATTTCTGTTTTTCATAAAGCTGCGTAAATTCCGAAAGAGCTGAAGATAGGCGACAGCTCTCGGCTGATATTCACCTAAATTTAACCATCAAAGTTTTTGGTATTAGCCATCTCATGCATTAATGTTGGTCCTTTTTATACTACAATAGCTGAAATATAACCTTCTTGTAAATGAGGTTGCACTGGTGCTACTTTTTCGGCCGATAAATACACAAAATAACTCACCATAAATTTCCACAATAACCCTCTTACAATACGTCTTGCACCATAGCTATTCCCAATAACCATCATATAAATATTGGTACACTTATTTACAATGGAAGCTGTATAGCCTTCCGCCAAATAGAAAGAATTTAGAGCAAAACAGCACCATTTATCTGCCGCTATACATTTAAATTGAATCACTATAATTTTTAGTAAGGGCCATATCAAATTTGGAGAATATATACGCTGTAAAAGTCAGACGCGGGTTTCCCATAAATAGAGACAGTTGCAGAATAGAAGGTCACTTGTAGTTATATACTAAAATCTAATTAGCATGAATTTATATTAAAATATAACTAAATGTAAAATTAAAAAAAATTCCGTTTATTTGTTCAAGAAATATAGCACCACTATATATCAACACACGCATACAGATACAGATAGAAAGAAATATTTTAAATGTGGTTGAATCGTATTCAGAATATCCCAAAACGTGTAAATTCATCAAACATTTTCATAAATCCGATGCTTTCTTTTTATGTAAATACTATATACTAGTTAAAAATTAAGGAAAGAAAACAAAATAAATAAGTATGTTCTGGCTGTCACAATATCAGTCTATTAAATAAATTGTTTAGAAAACTACATAAATGTTGAAAAGGGCTGCATAAATACTTCTCGATTGATATGCACCTAAGTTCAAGCATTATAGTTTTTTGTTATTACACTGTTAAAAATAATTTCTTAAAAATAAATACACATTGTCTCAAAATAGCTCCGAAACAATTATATACTTAAGGGCCCTCTTCACTCACCGCCGCCGGAAGACGAAGCTAATGCTATTCTATGGGAAATTTTTCTTTACAAATAACTCATTAACTAATACATATTTTTTAATTCTGTTTTCACATTCTGAAAATTCCTAACTGTTAAACTGACGCACCTTTTTTAAAAAAATTATTTTTTTAATTTTTAATATTTTATTTTGAAGCTGCAAAATACGAATTTTCAGTATGTGAATTTTTTTCATTTTGCAATTTCAAAATAAAATATTAAAAATTAAAAAAAATACATTTTTAAAAAAGGTGCGTCAATTTAACAGTTGGGAATTTTCTCAATGTGAAAACAGAATTTAAAAATAAGCATTAGTTAATAAGTTATTTGTAAAGAAAATTTCCCCATAGAATAACATTGGTTCACGGCTTCCGGTGACGGTAAGTGAAGAGGGCCGTTAAATTTGAAAACCCATGTACTCATTTTTGAGTATATTGACATGTCAAACATCCCTAACAACACATCCTCTCCGAAAGGCATCCTCAGGATGTCCTGTGGACAAAAGGGAAATCCTATGGACATCCTCGGGATTTTCTGTGGACAAGTGTGTTGTTAGGGATGGGGATATTGGGATTATTATTGGTCAACCTCATTTTTGAGCATGTTAATATACTCAAAAATGAGTACATGGATTTTCAAATTTAAGTATATATATTGTTTCGGAGCTATTTTGAGACAATATATGCTTACTTTTAAGAAACTATTTTTTACCGTGTAGTCATCTTATACATATTGGTGCACTTGTATTTTATAAAAGATCAGATATAACTTCCTGTAAATGCAGTTGCACTAGCGCTGCGCCACCTTTTGGTCGATAAGTACCCAATTTAACTCACCATAATTTTCCACAATAACCCTCTTACAATTGATCTTGCACCATAGTTTTTTTCCCAAAACCATCAGAATAAATTTTGGTGCCTTATTCAAAACAGAATGCTAAAATATAGTCTTCGCATGTATATAGAAAATTTAGACAAAGCAAAGCCACAGACTGCTGAACTAAATTGAATCTCAATATCTTTGAATTATAGCCGTATCACACATCAAATTTAGAGTGTTTATGCATCGTAAATGAGAGACACAGGCTTCACATAAACAGAGAAAATTGCGGCAGAGCTGTGCAATTTGTTACGAAATATATATATACGAAAAACTAACTAACAGCAACTTATATTAAAATGAATCTAAATATAAAGTTTTTCAAAATTCTGTTTAATCGTTCATGAGGTATAATGGCCATTTTATATATTGTTAATACACACACATACGAATAGACTTCAGACGGACAGACATTTTCTAAAAGTGTCTTTCATCAGTTTAGTCATCTTCAGGACTTCTCAAAACGTATAGATTCATTGAAACACTTCAGGAATTAAATACTTTTGAGGCATTTTGTACCAATTCGGGATACAACTAACTAAAATAAGTGTAGTTTGACGAAAATGTGGGACTTATATGACAGAGTGCGTGATTCCATCAAACGTTTAAATCTATGCCCACATGTTTTTCACAAATATGAGGGCACTGACAATGGCAAGGAATCAGCTGAAATAAACTGTCCGAGCCTGCAATAAATAGTCCACACATCTCAAACAGGGTCATAAACATTAAAACATTATATATGGGAATTTTTATTCTTATAAAGATTCACGACATGTCCACGTATCACCTGTTCAATAGACACCATTCAAAGGTACATATTAAAAAAAAAAAAAAAAAAAAAAAAAACTCCAGAATATATATTTAAAAAAAAAAATGCAAATAGCCAATTAAGTTTAGCCTCAAAACTAATCTTCATTATACATGTGTTGTTGAAAAAAAAAAAACGGATTTTTATGTAACATTTGATTTCTTTGAATAACTTAAAGTGACTAATTCCAGAGAGGCTTCATTTTCTACAGGTGTTATATACAGTGGGTACAAAAAGTATTTGCACGCATAGATTTTTGTTTGCAGTTAATAAAAATAAGCATTAAGAAATACAAAAATTCGTATTGCTAAATCAGAATAAGTTTAATCATCTAAATTAATTTTTAAAAATTCAATAACATAGATAAAAAAATCTCTTTTGTAACAAAGATAAAATATCTTATGCCAAAAAAGTATTTGCACACTGAACTCAACTTTTAACAATTCTGCCTTTTTAGGTAAATTATTTAATATTCATCCCGCAGTAAATAACATACGTAAGTAAGACTATAAAAGGAGGGATTATGGATACTTTATCAGTAGTTTGCCGATTTCAAATTCTGATGGCAGTTAAGAAATGTAAATTGCCGATTCCGTTACGAGAAAAAAGTATTTCACTTCGTGAAAATGGCCTAATTTAACGAGAAATAGGCAAAAAAGTAAATGTTTGCTTCTCTATTGTTCGGTATATTGTAAAACATCAGGAAGAAAGAAAATGTACCGCAAATAAGTTGTGTTTCGGATGTCCAAAGAAACTTTCACAGCAAATTAGGCGGAAAATCATAAGAGAAGCATCAAAATATCCATTTGTTAGTGCGATTACATTAGCCAATGATTTCGTTTCAACATCTGGAGTTCAAATTAGTGCCCAAAGTGTTCGAAATGTACTGCATAATTCAAAAATTTGCGGGAGATCTCCAAGGAAAAAACCTTTCATAAGTGAACGAAATAGACTGAAGTGACTTGAAATCGCTAAGGATTATATCAATAAGCCAATTGATTTCTGGAAAAATGTCATATTCTCTGACGAGAGTAAGTTCAATATTTTTAAATCAGATGGCAAGAGATTAGTTTGGAGGAAACCTGGCACTGCTTTTCTTAATAAAAATGTATTACCTACAATTAAATATGGAGGAGGCTCTGTTATGGTTTGGGAATGTATGGCTAGCAAAGGAGTAGGTAATTTGTGTTTCATTGATGGGAATATGACAGCTCAAACCTATGTTGATGCGTTGCGAGGTAATTTGCCACAACGTGCAATAAAACTGGGTATCAGTAATTCCTACTATTTTCAGCAAGACAATGATCCCAAGCACACTGCCGGTATAACACGAATGTGGTTGCTTTATAATGTCCCTAGAAGACTTGCCACTCCACTACAATCACCAGACTTAAATCCTTTGGAAAATTTGTGGAATTCGTTGGATTAAAAAATAAGAAAAAGAAAGATTTCAAGCAAATCTACACTTAAACAAGCACTTATTGAGGAGTGGTCTAACATTGACCCTACTCTTACAGAAAATTTGATTAAATCGATGCCAGAAAGATTACAAGCAGTGATAGATGCTAATGGAATGCATACTAAATATTAGTTACCTGAAATTTGCCTAAGTATTATATTTCTTTTGTATTTATACACGTGTGCAAATACTTTTTTGACATAAGATATTTTTATTTTGTTACAAAAAAGTTGTTTTTGTTTATATTATTGTATTTTTCTAATTAGTTTAGATGAGTAAACTTGTTCTGATTTAACAGTACCAATTTTTGTATTTCTTATTGTTTTTTTTTTTTTTTTTTTCATTAATTATGAACGAAAATCTCTGTGTGCAAATACTTTTTGTACCCATTGTATGTAAAATCTGGTTTCTTTAAACGATTTAAAATGAGTAATCTCAAAATTAGTCTTCAATTCCTACAAGTGCTGTTGAAAGAAAAAAAAAAATGGACTGTTACATAACATATGATTTCTTTGAACAACTGAAAGTGAGTGCAGACATTTTCATGGGTTTTATAAGACGATTAAATAACTACCAAACTGACTAACAAACCGATTAACCTAAAGTTCGACTACACACCAATTTTGTGGTTTTTCAGACTCCTCACACCTCAAAACTCATAAAAATAACAAAAATCCGACGTGGTTTGCCGGCCTGGTAGCTCGGTCGGCAGGGCGCTGCCTTCTCAGTCTCCAGGTTCCGAGTTCGAATCTCGGTGCGGGCATGGATGTTTGTGCTGTCCTATGTCTTCAACAATATTGTGTGCATGAATTTCTGTGAACATCTGTAATAATATGGAGCAATCGAGATGAAAGTCATTGTAACTATCGATCTCAATAAATGTCAAATGTCAAATGCCGACGTGAAAAATTCTGACTAGTACCTAAATTCCCAATATCTTTATTATGAGGAACTAAATGAACACATAAAGCGTCATTACATTATACAAAAGATAAATAAAATTTATGGCATACAATTCTGCATTTTGATATTAGTCTTTTAAGAATGTTCTGAAAATTCCAACTATTATTTTAATTTGTTTTAATTTATTTTCAAAGCAAATTATGTTAAAAAATTTTCAAGGAGGTTATCATTTTTTAATATTATATTCTACAATAGTTAACTATAATCCTACTAATGTCTCCTAAAATAAAATTATTTTAAGAAATAAAATTGAAATATAAATGAAATATATGTAGTTTTACAAAATAGATTCATTGCGTGTAGCTAAAAAAATAAAATAGTTAGAAAACTCAACCAAATTATTAACATCACAAACTTTTAATAAATCGACATAACATATATATAAATATTATATATATGTTTGTTGTAATGATTATTGCTGGAAGAAATTTACTTGAAGAGTAGTCCCGGTTCGATAATTTCATTCAAAATGGCCGTGAAGAAATACTCCTGAATGACAATTAAAAAATGCTTTTTATTTAGCAGTCACAAGAGCTGTACGATAACATTAAAAAAAAACATATGGTGGCATGAAAATTCAATTTAAATAATAGTACATTCTATTCGGGAACCGCAAAAACAGAGAGGAGAGAGGGGGCGATTTTAATCCTGTATTAAGAGATGTTTGCTTGACGGTGATCAGTGAGAGAGTGAGTAAATTTTTAGACAAAATCGAAAATGATGAACATGTTGGCATACAATATTTCGCCGCAAAGATCACCCCAAAAACGATTTCTTTAGAACCGATATATATTCCTTAATTTAATAATTTTGAATACTGCGAGCAGGTTTACCATATTACACTAACCCCAGTTTGATGCCAAACTTTAGGTATGAGAACAGAAAACTACAGACGGCAAATGCATAGTAAAGAAATATAATTATTTTTTTTTCAAGGCTAACTTTGAGAAACAGATCAGACGTACGTTAAGAATGGCCATGTGGTATTCTTTTAAAACTAAAATGAAAGAATTGAGAGAGATTTTCGATTACTGCAAGATTTTCTTTTTAACTTCCTTTTTATTTTATTTTATTGAGGAAGAAAGGATTTATCAGTTAATTAAAGACTATTATTGTATACACGAAATATTATTATATAAAACGTTAAAGTAGATTTGAATTTAATTAAATATTTATTTATTCATTTTTAAATATGTGATTTCTACATCACAATATATATATAAAGAGAGAGAGAGAGATTTATTAACATACTTTTCAAAACTTTTATCTGAAAAATTTGTTTCACATGAATAAATTCTGCAATTATGTTTGAAAAGCCGAAAGAAGTTTTAAAAAATTTTTTAACAAAGTGTTTCTCTTATGAATCAAATACTACATTTCATGTTTCTCCGAGACAAGAACAGTGCCTTAAGCAGCAGTCATTATATTAGATTTTTCAAAAACTCTAAAATTTCAATTCGTGAAATATCATCGACAGATTTTTGCTATGTTAAAAGAATCACTTTCTTTCATGCACATGTCCAAACTCGTTACGTTTTCTAGAAAATATTTACCAAAAAAAAAAAAAAAAAAAAAAAATTAATTTAAAACATAATTTTTTCTTTCAAATATTATTTTTTTTTTCTTTATTGTTGAGTAGTGCAGTTTCTATAACATTAAATATGAATTTAAAAATATCTCTCGACATTTTCATAAACTTTTTTAAAGCACATAAATGAAATTAAATTAAATTTAGTTTAATTTCAGAAACTCTGGTTTCTGATCATTCATTTTAATTTTCTAACATTCTCATCAAAAATAAAATAAAATAAAAGGAAATAAAATAAATAAATAAATAAAGGTTTCTAAAGAAATACTTTTGAAAAAAAGAAAAAAAAAAAAACCCTAAAACTTTTTTGAATGCATCTAACAGGATTTCAAATTCCCTTGTGGGAAATTTTTGAAAAAGAAAAAAATATTTGACTTTATGTTCTGAAAATTTAAAGTCAAGAAAATTTATTTTAATACATCAACCAGTTTATGTGATAGATTCTTTAATTAATTGAGAGTTATTGTTTTAACGTAATGAAAACAATAAATTTAATGTTTATTCATGTTTAAAGTTTCTATCTTGCGTTGTCATTCATAAAGTATTTGTTTTATTAAAGCATAGCCTACTAAACTATATGCCTGTCGCGGGACTCGGAAACTTGGCAACTGTTGAAGCGGTAGACAGCGCCACCTGGTACAGATTGCACCACTTTTTTATTCACTGTCACCAATAATTTTGATAAGTGATATATGATATATATAATCGACGTTTCTTCGATTCTATTCGCCTTTTATGTATATCATATCCCACTTTTAAAATTTTTTGGTGGTTGTTGAATAAAAACGTCGCGCAATCTGTACCAGGTGGCGCTGTCTACCGCTTCAAATGTTGCCAAGTTTCTGAGCCACGCGACAGGCATCTAGTTTAGGAGGCTATGATTAAAGTATGGAATAGTCGTTCAAAGCGTATAACACGAATAAAAGTTTTAAAAACTTTAAAATTTAATGATTTTCCTTTAAAAGATTGTAAATTTATCTTTTGTATTTACAAGATTAAAGATAATTTCACTGAGAGCCAAATCTGGACAATATGGAGATGGCAGCAAATATCCTAGTCGAACTTTTTAACTTGAGTTTGGCGATCTATATGAACCCTAACTGTACAGTGTGTCAAGCGCGTATAACCGTAATACTTAAAACAATGCTAAAAAATTATGCCTCCTAGATAGCGCTGCAATCGAAATTATTGCTGAAATCATTTTTTTTTTTTTTTTTTTTTTTTTCTGAAGACATGGAATTATTTTTAACTCTTCCAAAATCAATTACAATTTTTAAAAAAAACTGCATATCTTATATTGTTTATTAATTAATAATTTGGTTTTTCAAATATTTGATCCAGCATTAATATTTTCAAACTCCCTTCTTCTTATCGATTTTTCATTCATTTTACTTACGAATATAGCTAGTAGACGCATTATGGTTAATTTCATATTTTTTTACCTTATATAGACTTGTATTTATATTCTCAAGAGCGTAAATCATGCCACTTGAATGAATTAAACTGCTTTTTTTTCGGTTATGTTGTTTTAAAAGTATATATGCAGTTTGTATGTAATATATTTTCTGATATCAAAAAGGAAAATAGTCAGATTTTCGTGGAATAACATCATGTTTAGATTCATGTTATTTAGCAAAATGTAAAGTATGGGATAACTTTGTGATACATAGCATAGAGCATATTGTGTCACGTGTTACTCTCTACTTGACTAGTATTTATGTTATTATTATTTCATGGTAATGAATCTAAATTCTGTATAATTATTATTAATTTGCATGTAGCGTATCGAAAATTTTACATCGTGATGAAAATAGTTATTCTAGCAATATCTCTTTATTTAAGTTTTGATTTTCTATGTTCATAACAACTACGGTGTCAGAAGTGGAATGGCTAAAACCTTTGCCCATTTGATAAAATTATCCGTAACAACACATATGTATTTTTAGTCTTTAAATGTACGCGGACCGAAGATATTTAATGCGATCCTCTCAATAATAATAAATCTTAATTAAATTCATAATAAATCTTAATTAAAATATAATTACAACATTAGAAATAAGAAATTTCTTCAATTATAAAGTTTCAGAACAATGCGTTTTTTTCCCCTATATATTTTATAAAACGTCACAAATCGAATGTGTCCGGTTATATATGAGTAAATAGCGTTCAGTTTTCTGGTTTATAGGGTAACACAAATAAAACATATAGTTTCCATTTCTGTTCCTTAGTGTTTGTTATCTAAGAAATTTTGCCTCATTTGTTAAAATAAATTTAATTAAAATAACTTGAAATTCCTTTTTATTTAAACTCATTTTTAATTTTTTCAATTAAATAAGTGTCCTACTATTTGTTCTTTATTATTATTTTCTATTTGTTGATTTCTCATGATATGTATCCATTTCCTAAATTCAAAAACCAGCAACTCTAATTTAAAGTTTTAAAAAGATATTTTTATATTATTATTATAATTACCACTTCGTTAAAGCTGCGTGTTTTAAAAAATGTTTTCGTGGTTAATTTAATTTAGCATTTTCATAAACAAAGTTGCGTTCTCTAAATGAATACAAATATACTACCATTGAAAGAAACTGAGGCATAAATTATTCAAAAAATAATTTGTCTTTTGAATTAAATTTAATTAAAATCAAACGAATTTTAATTAGTTCAAAATGAATTTATTGATTTCATTTTATGAAAAGCATATTTCATTGCGAAGTATTATACAGTGCGTTGCATGAATATAAACGCACCTTAGCTTTAAGAATTAGAATGGTATAGAAGTGTAATAAAAAAAATATGAATAGGTGACACTTGATGCAAACTATGTGTGTATGATTCAAGAAATGAAAATACGAGTCAAAACAATGAAAGACCAATATGATTTTTTAGAAAATAATTTTATTGAATTTATGACAAAAATGCATGTTGCATGAATTTAAACGCACATGTAAAAAATAAATAATTGAGTAACAAATACTGTATCTAATATTTTGTAAAGTTACCATGAACTTCTAGAACAGCTAGTAAACGCCTTGACATTGACTAATATAGTGGCATGAGGTCATCCAAGCTGATTGTCTTCCAAGCTAATAGAATGGTCAATTTTAGTTCATCTTTCGTGTTAAACTGCCTTCCGTTTACGTAAACGCGGCGAACTAGAATACCCCATACGTTCTCCATTATGTTTAAATCGGGGCTTTTTGAGGGCCAATCCAGACTTTAATTTATTATCACGGAACCATTTTTTCACGATATGTGCTGTATGTACAGATGCACAATCTTGCTGAAAAATATAATTTCTTCCGACTGCTTGACGGCGGAAGTTCCTTGTGAGCATCTGAACATAATCTACAGAGTTCATAATGTTCCCCACGAACTCTAATTCGAAAGTCCCTTTAAAATCTATGGCTGCCCACACCATGACAGATCCACCTCCAGATTGATGTTTTGAACAAAACATTTTTTCGGTTCTCAAATCGTGCCAGTAGCTATGAAATCCGTCCGGGCACATCGAGATTGAACATTTTTCATCTGAGAAGATGACTTTTACCCAATTTAGTCGATCTAGAATCCATTTTTTTGCCCATTCCAACAGCATATCTTTGTGCTTTTGAGTGAGGGGTGGTTTCGCCTGCATTTTCTTAAATTTAATTAATGTTGCAGCTTTGATAGTTCTCCATATGGTTGTCCTATGAACACCCAGATTGTATTGAGCCCTTATCTTCACACAGGAAATATTCTTATTCTTTGCAGCGTTGCATATTCGACGTTTGTCGTAACTGATGAGCTTTCCTATTCGCTTCTTATACGCTTTTTCCCATAATTCGCTCCTTTCTTTATATAATTTCGCAAAACACTCTTACTTCTTCCGATTCAGCGCCCAATTTCACGATTGATAAAGCCTTTAGCATGCATAAAGTCGATTTTTATCCTCTCGTCTACCGTCAAAGATTTCCCTCTTGTCATGCTGAACAAACTCCGTAAATTTTGCACTCAAGCATTAAAACTGTTTTTAAGAGAACTTTAGCAACACAACAATCTGTGTTATTTAATTCCGGTAGCTCTGTTAAATTTTAAACGCAAAATACAGAGTGCGTTTAATTTCGTGCAACAAACGAAAAACAGTTAAAAATAAGAAAATGCTTAAACACTCATTTACATAAGCTTGCATGAGCCTAAACATACGTGCTCAAAGAACCTTATTCAGTTGTTAGTCATATGCAATAACTGTAAGTCACATTCCTTCCTTTAAAATTTAAAAAATTCTATTTCTGGTTATTGGAAAAGGTGCGTTTATATTCATGCAACGCACTGTATGACATTTATTTTTAGATTTGTCATAAATAAAGAGAGCGTAATACACGCAAATGCAATTCAATAAATATCAATTTCAAATCCAAAGGTAAAATTCAATGAAAGTTTTATGTAAAGATTAAATTTAGTTATTAAATATTCGTCATGATTTGGTTCGAATGAAGGATACTTTGTGAGCTGTCGTAATTAAGTTCCAAATATTTCTTCTTTTTAAAGGTTACTTAAGGTTCTGTTGAAAAGATTTACATTTCGAATCTCCCGTTGTATATTTTGTGTATCCAGTGTAAAACGATACTTAGCCCTTTATATACAAGAGTATTTTAAAATCTCATTAAGTTAAAATGTATATAAAATTGAATTTATCAAAGCAATGTGACAGATGTTTAAAATAATCAAATGTATGTATATATATATATATATTTAAATCTCATTCTGTGGCACTAGATGCTTCATAAGGCCTGTAAGTTGTAATTAATTTATATATATTACCTCTAGAATCTATCATCAACCTTAGAAAAAAAAATATAATGATTCTAAAAAATAAATACTTTTTTGCAATTTTATCAAAGTCTTGCTTATTTTACCATTTCTATGTTGGAATGGTAAACTAACGTACTACCTTATTTTATGTTCATTAAATACTATGAGGAGAGGGAGGTGTGAGTATTTATTATTGTTCAGAACTTTAAAAAAAAATATCTTAGGTAACTAAAAAATTATATTTGAAATACTTTTTTTTTTTTTCCCCCAAAAATTTTTAACTGTTTTGTTTGTGGTAAATAAAGAGTTAAAAAGACTGTAGACGTCACAGTTGAAGAATGCAGAATAAAGTTTGAAAAGTGTGAAAGAGAAAAACCACGAGAAAGCTTTCATAGTGTTGATGTTAGGATTAAGGGCAATTGACTACGCGAAGTCCTGGGCTTGGGTAGTGAACCCTTTCTTTCTGAGGTGCCCTAGCCTGTAGTCATTATAATTCTGGAAAAATTCAACGAATGGCTAACGTGATCTGGTTCGAACTTGGCACCTCCGGTAGAACAGCTTTAAGAGCAGAACCACTCAAACACTCAACCACTAAGGTGATAAGGAAAGCTGTGATTGAAATGCAACGTGCACTAATAAGTTTATTTAAAAAAAAAATGAATCCGACAAAAAAATAATTTCCAATACATCAATGTATACATATTGTTATTCAGGATGTTAGAAATATTTGTTTAAATCTAGGTATAACTTATATTAGGTTTAACGATGCAAACTCTGTCCGATGATTCCTTGTGCCGTGTAAAAGCGTAGCAAACTTGATAATTAAATGGCTATTACAAAAAACTACGATGTTTAATGTATGTGCATATCGCATAAACGGTAGCGTTGCTTTACTGGACATTCTATTTACAAGGAGGCTATATTTCAGCTACTATTGTGTTTAAATATAAGACATCAAGTTTTATATGTGACCGGATTTTTATGAAAAAACTAAACTGATTTAATTTCGGTGCGTACCACATATCATGATTCATGATGCTTCTATGCAATCCTTTTTCGGTTTCACCTAGTTGTGTAGCCTAGCCTAATTCTGATTCCAATTTCATGTAGTAGTCCGGTTTTACATATGTGACTGTGACGTCACCGTTGAGTCATTCTCGGATGAGGCTTTTGATCAATTTATTATGAGATAGATTCCATTTTCATTCAAAACTTCAAAAAAATTTTACACATACATTTCTTTCTTACTTACTTTCTTTTCTTTTCTTTCTTTTCTTTCTTTCTTTTTTTCCGGTATAAAAGGAAATATATTTTTTATGAGTAAATAAGAAAATTGAAATAGTATATATATACAGTCGAACCTCGTTAACGTGAACACTGTTAACGTGAATTACTTTCAGCATAAACTGTTTCCACAATCCCCGTCAAAATGAAAATTAATTCAGTTATATGAAGATTAGCTACTCATAGCATAAACAACTGATAACATGAACAATTTTTTTTATCTTCCTAAGGATTCATGTTAACGAGGTTCAATTATGCAGCCCATTTCCGATTTCACGAAGTCAACGTAACACGTTTGAGTCGTTGGTGGATGAAGCTTCAGGGGTGGTTGACTCTTCTTTCTTTCTTTCTTTTTTCGTATTTCTTTTTTATTTCTTTTTTCTTTCTATAAGACGAATGTTATCCCATTCCAAAATATATCCCTGTAAATATAATTTATCAAAATCTTATTTAAGATAGCTTGACCGATGGCCGAGATATTCTGATTTCTGTTGTTGTTGTTGTTGTTGCTCATCCCCAAAGACTAGGAGGGCTAAATAAGGTCCATGAAATTGTTCACCCTAAAGAAATCAAGAACCAATAGACGATTGTCTGTAAGATCCTGCCTAAAAAGCCCGAGGCACTCGAGAATATGATCAGGGGAAGCCTGTTCAATAAAACACTTGGCACAGGCTTCAAAACGCTTGGAGCCACCTAAAAATGTCAAAGATGATCACTGAGGAATCGAGTGAGGATGGTTTGATCTTGCCTGTTACAATCAAATACCAGAGAACCACCTGGTCGGTGACTCAGATACCAATGGTGCACTGGAAAAACACGTCAAGAGGATTTATTTTGGTTCTAGATCACTGGAAAAAGCTGCATAAAGGTGAAAGGTGAAGAAAACATGAAGGCTTCCCTAGCAACAGCCTTGGCAAGGGTGTCAGCAATCTCGTTGCTCCTGATGTCAACATGGGAGAGGGGGGGGGGGGAATCCACTGTAGGTGAATCTGTGTGTAAATGAATCTGTGTGTAGGTGAATCTGATGAGTCAAGGAGAGCCGCTTCAACTTTTTAAGAATATTAACTCCTGTATCTCTCACACTATGCCAACTGGCCAAGTGTTGGATAGAGCTTCTACTGTCTAAGAGAATCCAAATTTCCATATCAGTAAGTGGTCCAAGAGAATTAATAATAATTCTGATTTCTAAAGTGATAAACTGGGGGTTCTGAGTTCGAAGCCAGGTCACGCTTGTTCAATGTTTTCAGTAGCTTTCTCTAATACTCGTATAAATACTAAATTCTTTTAGAAAGACCACCACAGAGGGTAAAATGCCTGGGCTCACACAAGCCTGGGATCCATGTATAGCTAATCGGTCTTAATTCCAAACGCCACAAACCACACCTACTACAGATTTAAGAAAGAAAAATATTAGCTTTTGCGTGAATGTATTCGCATAAATATTATAACAATGTTATTAATCTAAATGGAAAAAATATTAAGTTATTCTCCATTTAGTAATTAACTAAACGCTTATAAGGAAAAATTTTAAGTTCCATCATTTAGTTCTAAAAAGGTTTATTTTTCCTGATAAAGAAAATTATTAATTATACAACAACTAATAAGAACAATATTATAATTATCCAGTATTAACATCATGCAATTACTGCAGCCTTCAAAAATTTTGTGCTTGATTAATTCTGTAATCTTTGTGTTCAGTAAAACAAATCTTTCATAATAATAGCTTTCAATAAATCATTCTTGTTAATTACTTTTGAAAATATCTCAACTTTATTTAAGAGAAAATTCGTTTACGCTTCAGATTTCAGAAAGCCATGTTAGCATTTTTATTGTCGATTATCTACTTAACAATTTCACTTGTTCGACAAATATTCTGAAATACAAACTAATAAACAGCGTGCAACAAATGAATATTTAAGAAAGGACCTGAGATAATTAGCATTTTTACTCTGTGTTGCTTCAGAGCAAATGAATCCTTACAGCTTTGCTTAACTAATTTTTGCGATAAGTTGCATGTTCGTATTAAATTAGGTCAATTACTTTATTTAGTAAATTAGAGAATCAAGTAGTTTTATAAAAGAGAATATATTTTTTATATTCCATATCCTTTTTTGCCTACAATTATGATTAAAATACAAAGATATACGTAGCGTTTAGATAAATATATACAGTCGGCTGCAAAATTATTCGAGCACTAGCCAATAATTCCTATACTTAAAAAGTACACTTAAGACTGTTTTGCTAAGTAAATCCTTGTCGAATTATGTTCTTAGACTGATTAAGAACATGACTCGACAAGGATTTATTTAACAAAGCTGTATTAAGTGTACTTTTTTTTGGCAAGGATTATTGCTAGTGCTCGAATAATTTTGCAGCCGACTGTAAATAAATGGTCTAATTTTAAATATTAAAATTTTTACGAAAAAGAAAATAAGGAAATAAACCGTCTTACTATATATGTAAAAAAGTAAATATGCATTAGTATTTTAACAATGCAATTCCTAGCAATTCTTTCATCCACACAAGTTCATAAAAGTTCCTGTAAACCATCAACTTTAGACATATACAGGGTGTCGGTTTCGCTGTATCGTTTAGGCCGAGTGATTACAATCGGTAACAAAAGTGTCCGAACACTAGCAAAAATTCCTATGTAAAAAAAGTACACTTCATACGGTTTTGTTAAATAAATCCTTATCGAATCGTGTTCTTACTCTGACTAAGTACAGAATTCGACAGGGATTTATTTTAAAAAAACCGTATGAAGTGTACTTTTTTTACATGGGAATTTTTGCTAGTGTTCGTACACTTTTGTTACCGACTGTACATGTAAGTCATAGACCTGTCTAGAATGCTCTCTGTGAACATCTTTCAGCCCGTATTTACGCATTATTACCACGGAAAACTCCGAAAGGCAAGTCGACGAGTGAAACCAGAAAAAAATATATTGAAGGTGACTTTACTTGAAATTCCATTTTAAATATTCTCCTATTCACAAAACAGGAGGGCGGAATGCAACCGAAACTGGTATTTACACCCTTCAGAAGAAATCGATATGATGTTAAAAAAAAAATAAAAAAGAAAAAAAAGAAAAGAAAGAAAAGAAATTGTTATAAAATATACACCAGATGGTGCTTTGTAAAGGAAAATATCAAACTTTAAAAAGTAGAAGGAGGCACAAGGGATCAAAAACTAACCAATAAATGTCCAAAGCTCTTTAAGTATTGTCTGTGATATAATATCCGTTTTTCCCTGCAAACCGTCACCCAGTAGAAATTTTCTTTTTTTCTTTTTTTTTTTTTTTTTTTATCTTTTAAAACTTTTCTGAGCGCATCACTTTTTGGATGCTATCAGTATATACAGTGCATTTTATGCGCCTTCAAAACAATTTAGCTCGGAAAAAAAAGTTATGTGACAGCACATTTCAAACAAAATGAAGAATGTACATTTTTGCTTTTTTCCATAAAATATCGTGTACTCTTCATTTATGAATTTCACAAATTTAGGCTTGTTTTCATACAGACAGGCACAAGTGTGTGTTTGTTTGAACAGTATTTTTATTTGAATCAATGTTTATAATTTTTTCAAAATATTTATTGGAAATATTGGACTTTTCTTGGCTTTTTTATTTAAGAAAACTGGTTAATAAATAGTGAAACAATATACATTAAGAAAAGCACAAAACCTACTGGGCATTCCCATTTTACTATTGTTTTTTAATTCATATGAACTCTCACAGGGTAAGATTTTAGGAGTGCTTCTTTCATGGCGACAAAAAATAATCATATTTCAATATAGCGGCATATATGCGTCACAAAGCTTAGAAAAATATCTTAATAAACCAGTGGTTCATATTACAGTAGATTTTTTTCTTAATACACAGCTCAAAAATTTTCACTTTTAATTTTTTATTTTTCATAACTCACTGCTGCTAACTGTAATGTTTTTTAATACCGCTTTAATTATGAAAATATTTTTCATTTTATTTAGTTAATGAAAACGATTATAGATATCTCTAAAAAATTTCTGCTAAAAGTTTCTTGTATCCAAACAGCGTAAAAGTTGGCAGCTATTATACGTTTCAAGTTTTAATGATAGTGTTAGGAAAATAAAATGTAAAAAATCTTTGAATTCTATTATTTAGTTTATGCAAACTTTCAAACATTTCCGGACGATTCCGAATTGAAAAGCAGCACTGAACGATTTAATACCACGATATCCGATTAGTAATCCTTTGTAACAGTTTTCAAAATATAAAAGAATGCGAATTTTCTACTTCCAAATAAAAATACTAAAGAGAGGGCATACGGGAAAAAAACAGAGATGCATTCGAAAACTAGTTAAAATTGGGAGGAAAAGATCAACATCTATATTTTAAAATTTTTGTTTTATTTCAATGTTTATAAATGCTATAAGAATTAGATTTGAGTAACATTTTGCAAACTCATAAATTAAAGTAATAATTCATATTTTTCAAGCACAAATCTTCGCTAATAACAACCTTTTATTGTGTGGTGCTTTAAAAGGCAAATACGGTAAAAATATTTTGATAGAAACTGTAAATCAATCTTCCTCAACGGTAGTTTTGAAAGTGAAATTCTCTGTTATAGAGAATAATACATATTTGCACAAACCTTACGAAATAATTCTTAGATCTTTTTTCCTTGTCTTCGTCTTCGCCTTCGCCTTTGTAAGCACTTTGTTTAAATAACATGTATAAAATAACTCCTATCACAATCCAGTTTCAAAGTAAAAGACCATACTAATGTATTTTAAGAAAAATAATTTTGTTGGACACTTATTTTGATTAATTTGAAAACAGTATTTTGTGGCCATCACAATAATTTCTTTGTATCATTCTATATAACCACGTCACTTACCTGTTAAGATATACAAAAATTTAACCGACATAATTTCTCACAATAGAGATTTTCAATATATAATTTGAGTCAAATTTAATTAATAGATGCTGAGATATAGTCATATGGACAATTACAGAAGGTGAGTAAAAATGCATTGCGATGGCCGACATACACTCAAATAACGTTAACATTCTTTTCCATAATAGCCATCTCGCAAGTCAAATTTACATTTATAGACAGTAGTAGCTGAGATACAGGCTTATACACGAGGTAAATTGCAGAATAGCAGCGCCACTTATCGTCCGACATGCATCAAAATTAATTTAGCATAGTTTTTCATAATATCTACTTCACATATTAAATTTGGTGCGTTTATGTGTCACAGAAACTGAAGTATTGTTTTCCTGCAAACAGGGTTAAAATGCAATGATGCAGCAACACCTATTGGATGATATATGCCAAAAACCAATCAGCACCATTTTATTTTAATGTCCAACCAATTATAAAAAGTTTTGTGTAATTATATCTATTGTGAGGCATAAATTATATGTTAAATAATTTATGATTCCGGTATAAGCATCTTTTACTATGAATATTCTAATTTGAAAACATTGTAAGTTATTTGAAATTCAATATGGCAAAAAATAGAGCATTATTTCTTATAAATTTGGATTATTGAGATTAATAAATTGAAAATAGAACGGAAGTGCAGGAAAATTAAAATACGACACTAAGCCTAATAAAATTAATCAGCAAATTATGATACGGTAAATTATCTGAAACGGAGGGAGGGTGGCCTAAGAGGTAGGGCATTTCAATCTGCGACCGTCTAAAGGGATCCGTCAACATCATTTATCTTATACTGAATATATTATGTCTAGCAATAGACATTTGTAAGAATGTATATATGATCGTGAAGTGAGCAGAGACCACCGATTCCAACTTATTTTTAATAGTGTAAATATTCAAGTCTGAATGAATAATAATTTTTTCGGATCCTGTATCTTCAACATTTAAAATTTTACAGATAATTCAAAATAATGAACATAAAGTTATTATTATTATTTTTTTTTCAATCTAATTTTTAAGTAATAATTGTTAAAACCATAAATCTTAACTTGGGGTAAATTTCAAATTTGAGTTACGTAAGTTAAGAATCTAAAATGAATTGAAAAGCTTTGAATGTAGGGTTATTCCATATAAATTCAAGGAAGTGTGTTGTTCGACTATTTTTGTTTCTTTTGATACTTGTATCCCTTATAGGCACATATGAGAGATGTTCAAAACATTTTTTATTTTTTCTCTACTATTAACCTGGTATTTTGTATAGGTCATCAAAATTCATTCTCCTGGTCAAAAATGGGATTGTTAGACCTTTATAATTTTGAAAACGGGATTTAAAAAATACATTACTTAATGAGTAATTGTGGAAATAAATTTTCCCATAAAATAATATTGGCTTTTGGTGTCTGCAGGATTAGGTATTTTGTACTCTTAAGATAACTCTCTACTTATCGTCAGCGGATAGCAAAGGTTAGCTCAGGAAATTTGACAGGCGTCTTGTATAAATAGCTCAATTTTAGATCTCGCAAGCACGGTCCTTTAAAACGGCTGTACAGATTTTTTTCAAACTCGCCATATTAACTCCCTTTTAAATATCCCTTTGTATGTAATTATTGTTTTCCTGTCAATAATCGACTTTCTGTAAAAGTTGGTATCTCAAAAAAGGCTCTAACGATTTTCTTGAAAATTGTTATATAAATCCATTTCTTTCTCATGTATTACGTGGTTATTAGAGGAAAATTAACAGACATCCTGCTTAGGTAGGTTGTTGTGTTTCAAAAAATTGTGTTTCAAAAAATCACTTCCATTTTCTTTCTCTCATTTTTTACTTTGCTAGATGTAAACTTCGTTTTATATGTGTATAAAGTTTCTCTTACCGGAAAAATTTTAGGTTTCTTCTTCTTTAGGTCATTTTTATGTTTTCTAATCGCATTACCTCCCAAAAATGCATATAAAACAGGTATTAATGGATAATGGAAGTCGTGTGGTAGTTTCACACCAGATTTACCCGATCAGATTTTTTTTTTTAGGGGGCACAAAGGGTCAGGGAAGGAATACGAGCGCGCTGCGCGTGTATCCCTTAACTTGAGCGCGCGCAGAACGCACAGGACTGTGCTGCCGAAGGCAGTGGGGATCCGGTCTTACTTTTTAACCGATGAGAAATGATTCTTTTAGATTTTCTTTTCTTAAGAATAAAAATTTGATTTGAGAAGGAATATGTGCGAGCAGCGTGTGTATACCTTCACATGTACGCACGCAGCGTGCATGGGTCTGCGCTGCCGAAGGCAGTGGGGACCCGGTGTGAGTTTTTACCCAATCAGAAATGATTTTTTTTCTTTTTAGGGGGCATGAAGGGTCAGGGAAGGAAAACGCGTGCAACGCGTGTGTCCCTTACCTTGTGCGCACGGGACTGCGCTGCCAAAGGCAGTGGGGACCCGGGATGACTTTTTACCCGATCAGAAATTATTTTTTTTTTTTTTCTTTTCTTAAGACTAAATGTTACTGTTAGTGATTCATTAATTATAGTGATTCATTTGAAAATACTGACTTGACAGTGAAACACTGTTTTTTGTTTTATTGGACTTTAAAGAAGTATTTCATGATCATCCTTAGGAATGCATCCCAGACCATCACCAATCCTACATTATGCAGTAATAATGGGACGTTAAATTCAAACAGAAGTATCTCACATACTGTATTTCGCCTCTTGCCTAATGTGTACATAAGAGGTGAAATACAGTAAGAACAAAAGACTAAAATAATTTACATATAAAACACATTGTGAGATATTTTTATGGAATTGTCCTTTATATTATTGGGCTTCATAGAAGTATCTCATGACCATCCTGAAGGATGCATCCGGACCGTTGCTAATCCCCAATTGTGTAGTACTAGTGGGACGTTAAACTCAACCACGAACCCAGAAATATCTTACATACTGTTTTTCATCCTTACCCAATGTGTTTTACATATTAAACACAATGTTGTGAGATATTTTTTATGTTTCTTTTTTTTTTTTTTTTTTTTTTGTCTAAAATTTAAAACTAAATCAATAGTTTGTGATGTTGCAAACTTCTTTCTTAAACATTTGAAATTAATCACATCCTTAGGCACGCCTCAATATCTTTGTCACTAAAATATATCGATTGATAAAAAAATATATTCTTAGATAAAAGGGTTGATGAACTTTCTTAATAATTGTGTACGATATATGTTTATTTGAAAATATTTTTTCAAATGATGTTTCTACACACATTTACTGAAACTTTTTACTTCATAAATAAGCAATGTAGAAAGCACTTTGTTGAGAGTGGTGATCAGCCCATGTCTATGGGAAAATAAGTTTCCATAATTATTCATTACCATTTTTTTTTTTTTAATTAAGTTTATGCATTTAGAAAATTCACAATCATTAAATTTGTACTCATTTTTCAAAAATTGATTTTTGTATTTCATTTCGCAGCTAAAAATTGAGAAAAATGCACTTAGCGAAAATTTGCATCTTTGAACTAAAAGTTTTTTTTTTTTTTTTTTTTTATACTAATTAAACAGTTATGAACTTTCTGAATAGGAAAACAAAATTTAAAAAATACATTAGGTAATAAGTAATTGTGGAAATAAATTTTCCCATAAAATGTATGCAGGATTACATATTGTATACTTTTATGGGCTATCTTCACTCACCGCCGCCGGAAGCAGAAACTAATGTTATTCTATGGGAAATTTTTCTTTAGAAATAACTTATTAACTAATACATATTTTGAAATTCTGAAAATTCCCAGCTGTTAAATTGACGGACCTTTTTTAAAAAATTATTTTTTAAATTTTTTATATTTTGAAGCTGCAAAATACGAATTTTTAATATGTGAATTTTTTTCATTTTGCAATTACAAAATAAAATATTAAAAATTAAAAAAATACATTTTTGAAAAAGGTGCGTCAATTTAACAGTTGGGAATTTTCTGAATGGGGAAACAAAATTTAAAAATATGTATTTGTTATTAAGTTATTTATAAAGAAAATTTCCCCATAGAATAACATTGGCTCGGGCTTCCGGCGACGGTAAGTGAAGAGGGCCATTAAGGCTACACATCAGTCAGATTGTCCCTTTCTTTGAGACATTTTAAGGGTTTGCAGAAGGTTTTTTTTAAGGACTATATAGAATCCTAAGTTATACACACACACACACACATATATATATATATATATAAGTGGCGTAGCTTGATATTTGAATCTTTGCATGCTTTGAAGCCAGTTTTGAAAGAACACTACTCATCAACGCGATATAGTTTCATCAAATTTAAGCACAGATCCTAAACGAAGCGGGAGGGATGTAACAATGATAGTAAGAAAAAAAGCATTCAAACTTATATAGGAATAATGTAACAAAAGAAATTTCCTTTCATTATATTTTTACATGCCTAGCATACTAAGAGAACACGCCACTGATATATATATATATACACACACACATACCCCCAGTGTGTAATTGGTAAAAAACAGCACTGTTATTTAACATTATAGTAGTCTAACACAACATCAATTTTCGTTCAAATACAATTTCGCAAAGGATAATTTTGAAACAAGCTTTTTTAATTCCTGAATAAATAATAAATTCAGTTACTCATGATATAATCCTGACATGTTGTTTAATCCAGCAAAGTTGAAAACACATTCTATTTTTAGATATGGTTCAAGTGTTAGAGAAAAAAATAGATACACAACTGCTTTATTGATACCAGTTCTTTATTTAACAGCAAACCTGAATCTAATAATAAGTAAAATAAATATCTTATAATAGTATCAATTATTTCATTAATTAACATTTAATTTAACAGCTATTTCCTAAAAAAGTAAATTTGATAATTGCTAAAAATGTTTTTACACAATCCACTTTCAAAACATAACATACATACATCTTTTAGCTTTAAAAACAAATAGATTTTTATCAACTGATATTTGTAACAATAGTCAGTTTAATTCTTTTTTTAGAGATTATTTATAATAGTCTAAATGTATATAAATATGATTTTTAAAAAGAAAAATAATGTGAATTTACAGAAAATGTTCTATAAATAATAAGTCTTTAAACAAATCACTTATCTTTCGATGAAAACAAATAAAATACAGAGATTATATAAATTAAAAGTAATTACTTAACAGGGTTCATACTCAATATGCAAAATAAATTCCTTGAGTTTTCCAGACGATTTTTAAGATAATATTACTGACATACTGCAAGAATACAGAATCTCCTTTAGAAAGAAAATACTTCTACTTCACAGCATGATGTTGTGTTATTGCCGACCATAATAGAAATTCTCATAGTAATCATTGTTTAAATGCGTATTTTCATAGTACTTAATCCTAATTGGAAGATTGCGAGCTTGATACTAAAGTTGGCAAAAGACCATCGTGTATACTAATGTGACTGGCGCACATAAAATCTGTTGCACAGATGCCCCTCATCTGGGATGCTCGGAATACCAAACGAGACCCTCGCTCAAGTCGGAAAATGCAGCTTAACCTTCTCGAACGAGTCACTACCCGAGAGCACTTCTACAGTCGAAGTAGCACTGCGACAGACATCTGCCGCAGCTCACCCTTATGCTAAGCAGGAGACTTGCAACTCCTGCAATGTGGCTGAGGTGTAATACTGGTTCTTTTTTGGGGTCGCTCTGAACCACAGTTCACCCATACACCATGCCATGAAACCTTTCAACTCCTGCAACGACACACCAGGATAGCTGCAAAGGCTAGGACACCGACCTGGCCAGTCTGCGAATTGCAGTCCCTCAGATCTGACATCTTGCAATATCATGGTTGTCCGTGAGGCCTCCGTTAGCTGGTTTATTTAGCCTGATCCCAGGGGGACCACATGGAGGTGGAGGTCCTCCGACAACTGTACCACTCGGGTCTGACTCCCGGTCTCCTTACCCACTTAAAGGTCCGGTTCGGGACCACCAGAAGGCACTCCCCCCCCCCAAGCTAGATTGTGAAATTATCGAATATAAGTAATATTAGGATTCTGCGTAACGTTATTTTAAATAGTAACTCAAACTCTTGCAAGAACTTGATTTCAGTCAATGAAGAGATATATTACAAACTTCGTGAATGTGACACACTGCTGTGTTTCATTTTGCAAATCGTATTCCAGAAAGAATTAGGACATATCATTTCATGAATTTCCTTCAGATAGTGATGTGAAATTTGCTTGGTTAAAAATTATTTCTCGTAAAGAGTATTTTCCAAACAATAAATCCAATTTGTCACGTGTTTGTAGCGAACATTTTAAAAATGATGATTAAATATAGAGCCAAAATAGACTACGGCTAAAGCCTAAATCTATGCCTTCTGTTTTTCCAGGATATTATTTGTATAAAGTACCTTCCAAGCATAAGCCTAGACGAATTAGGGGAGCCTTATTCTAATGCATCAGCAAAAGGTAAACATGAAGAAACACTATTTGTAGAAGTAGAAAGTATAGATGCAGAGCTATTGTTGAATTTTGCTCATAACTCTGAACTAAATATGCTACCTGTAAATACTTTTAAAAGTCAAGGAACACAATAAACTAAAGTTTAAATGTCATTAATTTCCAAGCTGTATATGGAAAACAGAAGAGAGAAAAAACTACTTTATTCAAAAGATAAAGAGATATCAAGTTTAAAAGAAAAAATGAGAAATATTCAAGATAGGTTAGAATATCATGGGAAAAAAAAAAAAAAAGCATGCTTTTCAAACATAGAAAAATGTAAGTTTTAGAAGATGAAGGCTTGGCAAATAATTCGGTATTATTTTTATAAAATCAGATAAAAAATTATAGTAATAAGATACCATATTGGCCAGAAAATATTCTTTGTGAGTGTGTTATGTTGCACTAGTATCCCCCAAAAGCATACAGAATGTTGATTGATCAGAGTATCATTCAATTACCATGCATAATGATATTAAACAGATATCTGGGCCCTATAACTGGTGACACAGGTTTCAAGTTTTAATTAAGTAAAGACTTGAAGAATCAAATAATTTATGAAATGTCAGTCAAGTCTCAGTGTATCTATAATTAGGTGAGCTAGATGTGTTTTTAGGGTTTGCCCTAAATGGAAATTCGAATAATGAATTATATATTCGTGTGAATCATGTTTCGTATTGTATGGACTTTCAACAAAATATTGCACTACATGCTGATATTACTTTAAAAAACAACTTACATGTGAACAGCTCTATGAAAAAACTGTACACATTTTACAATAAGTGGAAGAATGTGGTTTGGCAGTAATAAGAATTTAGACTGATAATTCAAAAGCTAATGTTATTGTTTTCAGAATATTTGAAAATGGTTTGTTGTTGCCAAGTGCTTCTTACAGCCATGTTATCAGACACGAGCTGTTTTTCAGTTTCGGTTTTGATCAGAATCATATTAGTAAGAATGTTAGATCATTATTTCTGGGAAAAGGCATGACAGATGATGACAAATTAATCAGTCGAAAATTTGTCAAATTGCTATATATGTTGCAGAAAATTGATAATATAAAAGCTGTTTGATATATAACAAAATGGAATGCAAAAATTGAAAATTAACTAGCTTATCTTAATATATACAAGAAAATTAAATGACATAAAAATGAAAATTTTGTGAAGATAATAAATGTACAGATATTAATTTTTTCATTAAAAAGGCTCTGAATTGAGAAGATACAGAAAAATAAATGTATCACCTTATTTTACTACAGAGTTACAGATTTTACAAAGTGTTTCTTAGCTGCAAAATTCATTGTTTATGTCTGAGAAGTTATGTGTTATATAGAGAATTGCGTTATAAAGATCTTCTACTGTATTACGTACTATGTGTCCCATAGCCGAATAATTTTGAATGTTCCGTAGCAAATATTTAGATAACCAAAAAATGTTCAGTAAGGCATTTACAAATTTACAATTGACACATTCATGTCATAAAAAATACATTTCCTTACAATTTGATGTACTATACAGTCAAACTTTGTTAACATGAATCTCAAAGGGAATAAAATATATGTTCATGCTAAAAATAATTCACATTAATTAAGAGTATTTACATTAATGAGGTTTCACTGTAAACATGGAGTAGCAAAAAAAGAAAATAAATAATAATAAAATGACATTTAAAAATATTTTAACTGAAACATGTTATTAAAGAATGACATTAAATAACATTATTAGAATGACATTAACATAATTATCAAAAGAAAGAAAAATGCAAATCTGGATTAAAATAATAAGAAAAGTAGAAAATTATACTAATAAAAATACATTCTAGATAAACGGGATTAAAATATGAAAAATATAGATTAGTAAATAACACTAAAAAAGAATTCTTGATTAAATAACTCTAAAAATACATAAGAGATTGAATGACATAATACATATTTACAAGAGTCTCAGGATAATTAATCATAAGCAAACCTAAATCTAATTATAAATAAAACTAAACTAAACTGTAACTCTTAAACACAAAACACATTTTTTTTTTTATTCCGAGAAGCTGTGCGTTATATAGAGAACTGCATTATATAGAATTGAGTTATAAAGATCAGCTACTATATATATATATAACACTAAACATTCATTTTCATTTACAAAATTTGGCTACTATATGAATTAGGATAGGTTTTACCTTTGACTAATGTTTCTATTTTAATTTTAAAACTTTTCTTGATCTTGGCTTGTTTAAAAGATTAGGTCTAATTATAACTCTTTTAGCAATATTTTTCAGTAATAACGACAAAAATTTCCCAGATATATGTTTCACAATTCTTTCTCGGTGTCCTTTTATTTCACATTTAAAGAGTGGACTGTTTAATAAATTTGGAGTAATATATGTATTAAGATTGTTAGAAACATTAGTCAAAGGTAAAACCTTTACTGCATGTTCCACGAAAGTTTGAATAACACTTAAAATGTACACAAAATTTGAGGATGGATACCTTAAACCCCCTCTATCTTGAAATAAAATAAATGGTAATAAAGGAGATGATGATTCTGCAGTTGAAAGGTTATCTAAGCAGCTTGAACACATAATTTCAAACTCCATGGTTTTAATTATATAACCTGCAACATATGCCAAACTGCCTGATTTTAAACTTGTTATTGGTATTTGATTTACACATTGAAGTTCATCAAGTATGTTAACAATATCCAGGGGTAAATCAATTACCTTTCTTGCTGATGTAGATTTTGCTTTATTTTTACACAGAGTAAGAGATTCATATTTATGCTGCCCAACATTTGAGTGTTTAGATGAATTTATAATTCCTATCTTTAATAATTTTTCCAACGAAAATATTGTTGCTCTTACATCCAACATATCATTTCCGCCATTCATTTGTCGCAAATTGCTGAAAAGTGATTCTATGGCATCACTGTTAAACGATCGTGTAAGAACATTAAAAAAATTATTATTAAGCAAGTATCTAATACAAGCAATTGTCGAGTTTGTTGTCAGAATAATTGCTTCATAAGTTTCATTGCTTAAAAATTTTAACGGAAGACTGTGAGCTGTGCATGCACTCTTTAAATACGATAGATATTGTAGGAAGTCAGACAACCATAGTAAACGTTCATCATCCACCGAAAAAAAATGCATTTTATTGGAATCCCTTGAACTTATGTGTTTGGTTTTGTTACACACATCATGAATTGAAAACCATTCATAAAAATATTTCAGGAACTTGCTTGTAGCAGATACACTTTTAAATGGTTTTGCTTTGGGATGTCTTTCTGAGTTTTCCTTGAGAAATTCAAGAGCTGGTGTTACAGGTGGTGAAAAAATAAGTACTGCTCTTCCAACATTCATTTTCTCGAGATTGGATGGTTTAATGTGTTTTAAAGTTAAATTTCGAACAGCTTTTATGTTATCATCTTTCTGCAACATATATAACAATTTGTCAAATTTTCCACTAATTAATTCATGACCATCTGTCATGTCATTTTCCAAAAATAATGATCTAACATTCTTAATAATATGGTTCTGATCAAAACTGAAATAATTACAAGATAAAAAGATCTTTTTATATACCATGTTTTTAAATTTTCTGTTCAATCATATAAACGCTACCGAAGGCAGCGGGAACCCGGAGCAATTGGATAAATTTTTAAAAAAAATCATTGCTCTCGTGTTTTGAGCTATTATAAAAGTTTCAAATGTCTAGCTAGTCGGGAAGTTTCTGAAAAATCGATTGCAACTTTTGTACTGGTAACGCTGCCGAAAGCAACAGGAACCCGAAACATTTGGTTAAAAATATTTTAAAAATGCATTTTCACCGTATTCTGAAAGTTTCAAATGTCTAGATAGTCAGGAAGTTAGTTAAATAAATTTTCTGTTGAATCATATAAACGCTGCTGAAGGCAGTAGGGAACTGAAACAGTTGACTAAAAGTATAAAAAAAATGTATTGTCACTGTATTCTGAGCTATCCTGAATGTTTCAAATGCTAGTCGAGAAGTTAGGGAAAAATCGATTGCAATCTTTGTACTGATAACGCTGTCGAAGGCATCAGGAACCCGAAACATTTGGCTAAAGGTATTAAAAAAAATGCATTTTAACCGTATTCTGAACTATTCTGAAAGTTTCAAATGTCTAGCTAGTCGGGAAGTTTGTTAAATAAATTTTCGTTCGAATCATATAAACGCTGCCGAAGGCAGTAGGGACCTGAAACAGTTGACTAAAAGTATAAAAAAAATGTATTGTCACTGTATTCTGAGCTATCCTGAAAGTTTCAAATGTCTAGCTAGTCGAGAAGTTAGTGAAAAACCGATTACAAGCTTTGTACTGGTAACGCTGCCGAAGGCAGCAGGAACCCGGAGTATTTGGTTAAAAATATTTTAAAAATGCATTTTCACCATGTTCTGAACTATTCTGAAAGTTTCCAGTGTCTAGCTAGTCGGGAAGTTAGTTAAATAAATTTTCTGTTGAATCATATAAACGCTGCCGAAGGCAGTGGAGCAGTTGACTGGAACAGTTGACTAAAATTATTAGAAAAATGTATTGTCACCGTCTTCTGAGCTATCCTGAAAGTTTCAAATATCTAGCTAGTCGGGAATTTCGTGAAAAATCGATTGCAAGCTTTGTACTGGTAACGCTGTCGAAGGCAGCAGGAACTCGAAGCAGTTGGTTAAAAATATTTAAAAAATGCATTTTCGCCGTGTTCTAAACTATTCTGAAAGTTTCAAATGTCTAGCTAGTCGGGAAGTTAGTTAAATAAATTTTCTGTTGAATCATATAAACGCTGCCGAAGGCTGTAGGGACCTGAAACAGTTGACTAAAAGTATTAAAAAAATGTATTGTCACCGTGTTTTGAGCTATCCTGAAAGTTTCAAATGTCTAGCTAGTCGGAAAGTTAGGAAAACATCGATTGCAATCTTTGTACTGATAACGCTGCCGAAGGCATCGGGAACCCGAAACAGTTGGCTAAAGGTATCAAAAATATACATTTTAACCTTATTCTGAACTATTCTGAAAGTTTCAAATGTCTAGCTATTCGGGAAGTTAGTTAAATAAATTTTCTGCCGAACCATATAAACGCTGCCGAAGGCAGCGGAACCTGAAGCAGTTGACTAAAATTATTAGAAAAATGTATTGTCACCGTGTTGTGAGCTGTCCTGAAAATTTCAAATATCTAGCTAGTCGGGAAGTTAGTTAAAAATCGATTGCAAGATTTGTCCCTGACAGACACACAAACAAACAAACAAGAATCGATGTTAATAAAAACATGGTAAAATAGTTCTAGTTTTTGATCACATGGATGTGGAACACTTGTCATCAATGCACCGTTACCAAATAATTTAAACATAGCAACATTAGTTTTTGAATTGTCAGTCACAATTCTTATTACCAAAAAACCACATTCTTCCACTTGTTGTAAAATATGTACAGTTTTTTCATAGAGTTGTTGACCTGTAAGTTGTTTTGTAAAATAATATCCACATGGAATGCAATATTTTGTTGAAAGTCCATACAATACAAAACACAAAAGGCGATTTGCTTGAATATATAATTCATTACTTGGATTTCCATTTAAGGCAGAACCAAAAAACATATCTAATTTACCATCGTATATACACTGAGGCTTGACTGACATTTCGTCAATAACCAATGAGCAAAATTTTTCAACCGGTTTTAAATTATTCGATTCTTCTTCAAGTCTTTGCTTAATTAATTCTGTGAAACTTGTGTCACCTGTTACAGGGCCCAGATATCTATTTAATGTCATTGTGGATGGTAATTGAATGATATTCCGATCAATCAACATTCTGTAAGCTTTAGGAGATACTGAATGCAACATAATACACTCACGAAGAATATTTTCGGGCCAACGTGGTGTCTTATTACTGTAATGTTTTATCTAATTTAGCAAAAATAGTATTGAATTATTTGCCAAACCTTCACCTTCTAAAACTTGCATTTTTTCATTGTTAGAAAAGTATGTATTTTTTTCATAATAGTCTAACCTATTTTGAATATTTTTCATTTTTTCCTTTAAACTTGATATTTCTTTATTTTTTGAATAAAGAAGTTTTTTCAGTCTTCTGTTTTCCATGTAAAGTTTGGAAATTGATGACATTTCAACTTTAGTTTGTGCTCCTTGATCTTTAAAAGTATTATTTACAGGTGGCATAATTAGTTCAGAGTTATGAGCAAAATTTAACAATAGTTCTGCATCAGTACTTTCTACTTCTACAAGTAGGGTGGCTTCATGTTTACGTTTTGAAGATGCATTAGAATCAGGCTCCTCTAATTGCCGCTTCAAAATTCGTCTAGGCTTATCCTCGGGAGGTACTTTATACGAAGGATATCCTGAAAAAACAGAAGGCACAGATTTAGGCTTTAGCCGTCGTCTTTTTTGGTTCTGTATGCAATCTTCATTTTTAAAATGTTTGCTACAAACACGTGACGAATTGGATTTATCATTCGGGTAGTAATCTTCACGAGAAATTGCCTTTAACCAAGCAGATTTTACATCATTATTCGATGGAAATTCATGGAGCGATATGTCCTTATTCATTCTGGAATTCGATTTGCAAAATGGAACACAGCAGTACGCCATATTCATGAAGTTGATAATCTGAATGAAATAAAGTTCTTGCTACAGCTTGAGTTACTATTTAAAATAACGTTACGCAGAATCCTAATATTACATACATTCGATAATTTCACAATCTATAGAAAAGAAAAAAATAAATAAATACACAAACTTCTACCGTTCGTACCTAGTAAAACCATGTAAATAAGCCGCAAAATGACCTACGTACGCAGCGCCGTCTGGTGCGTAATTGTGTTAAGTCCTACGTAGATTTGTGTCTTTTGAATTCTTTTGTTATTTTCAGAATTGTTAAAGCCTTGTATCCGCGCGCGAGGGAGCGTCGGATCCAGTTTAGCCTTGTTAGCAATTACTTGTTCTGAATGATTTTTTTTATTATTATTATTATTATTATTATTATTATTAAAAGATAAAGCAAGCAAGATTTGTGAAAAGCATAATATTTTCAGCTTTTCAACTCTATTTTTTTCCATTTAATATAATGATCTAGATATAATTACCATTAATTATTATGAAATATTCTTTTTTTCCCAGATAATACATGCAATTTCTATTTTTTAATTTAATGAACTAAATATAGCAGTTATAAGCACTTCACAAACAGAATTACTTAAAATCACGTAATAATAAAGCAAGAAAAAAAATCTTATCTGGGAATTCCTAATTGCTTGCAATAAACTACGTTTTATATTTAAAAAAAAACAAAAAACAATCTAGCTTTTAAATGAAAATATAAATTTTAAAAAGAACTTTCAGAAATAATGAAAGATATCGTCTGCGTAAGAGAACGTAGAGTTGATACCAAAAGACAAAACAGTAACGAATAAAAAATCGAGTTTTTTGTCAAATATAGTCGTTTTAACGTATCTAAATAACTAGATGTAATTTTTTATTGGTTACATAAGCTATTTTTGCTCATATATCTGTAAATCTAATTGAAATGTTCGATGAATATAATTTTAAGTAGAGTACAAACCTTAACCTTAGCCAAGTGTCACTGAATTCCGTCTAGCCGTTTTCAGGTGTTACTCGGTCGAATAAAAAACGTTCCATTTACCTCCATCTCTCATGCACACAGAGAAACTATTTAAAAATCATTTTGGGTTTCCCTGATATCTAAAACGTAAAGATAACGCATTTTTTTTTTCCCGCATTCAGTGCGTTTTCTGACAAAAGCCTTATGGCGCATGCGCAAGCGTATTTACTAAAGAAATGTTCTATAGATATAATTTTAAGTTGAATACAGATCTAAATTCCTTCAAGTGTCGTTGAATTCCGTCTAGCCGTTCTCGTGTGATACCCAGACAAAAATAGCGTTACAAACCTACAGACTCAATGACATACACACAAAAAAATTTCTGAGGTTATTTTCGGTTTTCATGGTGTGTGAAAAAAGAAAATATCGCAAAAATTTTTGATTCTGACAAATTTAACGACAAAAATCTGATTTTATTAACCCCTGACCTGCTGAGGAAAAATTACGAGATACACTTCAAAGTACCACCATCCACTTTCAACTCTGAAATGAGTAAATCTTTCAAAAACACTATCAAGAACACTTTTATTTTATTGCATTGTCAGTAGTTTTATTGGTAGCAATATAATACAAAGGATCGTACTTCGGAAAAACGTGTATATACGCCCGGGGCAGTTAAGGCGTTAATATAGATTAAACCATGTAAAAAAAAAAAAAAAAAAAAAAAATGTTAGCATACAATAAAGGCAGTAAGGTTGAGGTTAAATGGGTTTTACGTCGCACTAATTCTACACTCTGGGCAATTGACGATGGTCTGGAATTCACTCAAAGGGTGGTCCAGAAATATGCCATCACAATTTTGATCCGCCGCGAAGGATATCATAAACTCAATAAAAATATTAATCCATGACTTAAATGTAGGATATATAACTTTATTTTTTATAGTAAAATGATTTATAGAAAAAAATAATTTTCAAAATTAGTGAAATTAAAAATTAAAGTTGTACCTGAGTATCATTTAACCATAAATCTTATCTATCTCTATAACCCCCCCCCACCCCACCTCCCCCAAAAAAGAGTAAACAATGAAAGCAGAATAATTTGAATTTATTTCGTCGAATCAAATAATGGAAAATAATAGTAAATCAAATGTGGAATTATTCCAAATGGAAGATGTACAGAAATTTCTAAAATTTGATTGTTCAAAAGGCTTAAATTCTAAGATGTTCATAAAATGCCTCTTAAATTATTATTCGAAATCAATAGAGATATGCATTATTTATATCTCTTCTATCACTTCACCTTAATATAATCCCTTCTGAAAAGGATTAGTCCACGAAATTATCTGAAATTACACATGAATTAATATTGCTTTCACTTTATGCAATGAGTTGTAAATTGGAAATGTAAAGACTATTGCTATTGCTTAGTAGAGTTTTAAAGTTTAAGTTAAATAAAGATAATAAGCGTAAAATGAATGTTAGAAGAAAATTTTTTGAATGTTAAAATTGTTTTCCGATAACTAATTATTATTATTTTTTTCCTGTGAATCGCAAGAAAACAATATGAAAACATTTAATAAAATATTTTATTTTATGAATATCAGTTTCTTATAGTTAATCTCTAGATATCAAAGTAAAGAATTCCTGTTCCTTTTAAATATCAGCATGAAATATTTAAAACTATAAGCATCATTTTATTATTATTATTCACAATTTTTAATAAAGGACAAAAGTGTTTAGAAATTCGATTTTTTTTTTCTGTCTGTCCGTACTCTTATTTCCTCAAATACTTTTGAAATATTTTAAAACTCATACATATTGTTTAGATTCATGATAGTACGTTTAATATGAGAAATGATATAACTAGCACGACCAGAGAAGAATTCGGCTACATTAAGTTTTATGAGAGATCTTTATTCATTGTACACTGAAAAAAAATTATGTAACTGACATCCAGAATCTAAATTGTGGCTCTAGAAAAAATAGTTCCATGTCATCCTTATAAATTCTTGTTCCCTTTGAAAGCGAGTTCTAAAAGCCCCTATTAGAATTCTAGAGCGTTTGCCTATATTCTCGAGGGCAAAGTCATTTTAAAATTTCTGAAAATAAATGCGAATACAAGAGGCGGGTTTCAGCAACTATAATCTTAGTTTATGAACCAATTCTAGAAAATCAAGCGAGAATTTCTCGCAATACAGAATATTCAGAATATTATTTCACCATTAGAAATGTGTAGACTAGAAATTCTCTATCATTTCGTCTATTCAGTTTATTGGCGTACCTTATGCGCATAGCTCGGAAATCTATATTTCTAGTTTAAGGATTTAGAAAATGACCACTTATTTATTCTAGATGAAGGCGGTATATATTTTTTTTCTGAGTGTAAGAGTTTTTTTTTTTTTTTTTTTTTTTTTTTTTTTTAATACCTTTATACTGCACAAAATAGAATTAAATTAATGCACAATATTCAAAATATTGGATTATATAAACTTATATTAAAATTTAGGATATGAAGCTTTGAACATTATTTAGTTTAATTGCCGAAAATATTATTAAAGATTTATAAAAGTTAATTGTTGTGATTTCTCCGAAGTGTTAAGCTGAAAAACTTCGTCTGCCTCTAAAGAATTATGGGTGTTATTTTTTTTTCTTTTTGCTATAACTTAAATCAAATTATAATTATGCCTTCGATAAATAAAAGAAATAAAAAATTATATAAAATTTAATTTTAATCAAACTATTGATTTTTTTTTTTTTTTTTTTTTTTTTTTGAAAACGCAGAGTAAAAACGGAAAAAAAGTTACAGAAAGCTCTCTTATTTTTTAACCATTGTTGCCCGTAAAAATATTACTTCATAACAATTTCTCTTCACCTCCTTTCGTATTGGTCCCCCCCCCTTTTGTTTTGTGTGGGGGGGGACGAGACGGAGAAAGGGGAACTAAAATCCAAATCATTGTAAGCTTTTTAAATTTTCTCTTTGTTGATACTAGTGTTGGTTAAGGTCGATTGTTTTGGATAAAAGTTTATAAAAGATGGTCTAACTATGGGGGTTTTCTGACTGGGATTGGAAAGGACCCAGCAACTCTCGTCACCTAGCTTAAAAAGCAGAAAATCTCGACTAATGATCAGGTTTGATTATTCATGAAATTTGCATGAAATTTTTATATAAGTAACTCCAAATAATTGGCTAATAAACATTAAGAAAAACTGTTAACGCTTGCGGTATATATGTTTAGTTAAAACGCTAATATTTCAATAGGTTGTTCTTTTTTATTATTATTATTATTATTCTATTTGCAGTGTGTATTATCAAATGCAGTATGTCAATTTTTTTTTTAACCCGATCAGGTTATCGCTTTTTTCGGCACCTTGTCAGTTTATCATGGGTCTTCTATTCATAACTTTTGAACAAATTGAGATATTTGAAAAATTCAGATTGCATAACAAAATTTAAAAATGGTATTTTCACGGAAAAAATCATGGACACGATGGATAGGTATTTCTTCTATATATGGATGCTTAGGTTTGAGACAAAAGAAAAATGGCTCGGGTCTCCAACGACCCACGATAACTTGATCGGGTTAATGATATTCAACTAAATAGCCTACATGTTATAATCAAAACATGTCGATTTTTTTCTCTTAAAAATCCTTTATATCTCTATAAATATACGTACAATTCATATCATAAATGGACCCCGGTAATTAGAAAAAGTTTTATAATTACATATTAGAACGACAACGCGTTTTAAGGGTTAATTTTTATAGGGTAATCCTCCCGAAGTTATTTTTTTTTTTTTTTTTTTTTTTTTTATACATTCCTGACATTTCAAGACAGTCCATTTTTATCTATTCAACATAACATCAAAACCTCAAAACAGTGTCTAAATACTTTTGTCTTTACAATGTGTTATATATAGAATAGCCAGTAGTGTTATATGTCAGTAAATTTTTCAACAATTCTTTTCTTCCTCAAGTTAAATACTGTTGTTTTGCTATTAAAAAAGGAAATGTCATATTATTCTGAATAATAAATAATCTAAATTACGGCGCTTTGAAATCAGAACTTTAAATATAATAGTCTTCTATGCTCAGAATTTTTTTTTTTTCATAATTCTAGTGCTCTTTTATTAAAGATACGATTTAGCTTACAACATCATCTGTCCAACTAATAATGTAAAAGTGCTTCAAGAAAACTAAAATCACTTTGCAAGTAGTTAATATTTACGACGCAAATATTTGTAATTTTAAATAACTCAAATCATCTCTTTAACGAATTTTTATATCACTTATGAAAATAACTAATATTTTTAATTTAATAAAACCTAAATAATCTCTTTAAGATAATTTGATACTATCAAATACATTCAAATATAATCTTTCTTAACAAACAATTTATACAGTTTTATTTTACATTAAGTGAAATGAAGAAAATGAAAAGATAAAACGAAATAGTTTATGTACAATAAAACATCTTCGTCTTAAGGACTTACGTCTCGTGGAAATTAACTGATTTTATCTTTTTGTATTTTTAATTTTACTTAATATAAAATAAAACTACATAAGTTGCCACTTGAGCATGATTATCTATTATTATATCTATATAACCAGGGATTTCGTTCATTTTGATAATATCGTTTATGAAAATAGCAAATATTTTTGCCACAAATAATTAGAATTTTGAAAAACACGAATGATCTTTTTAAGAAAATGTAATGATATCACTTATGGAAATACATAATATTTATTCCACAAATAATTTGAATTTAGAAAAACACAAATAAATTACAATATATTAAAATCACACAATCAACTGGTTGGGAAGAAAATCATATTCATTGATTTTTTTTTTTCCGACTGAGTGAAAATAATGCCTGAACCGGGAGTCGAACCCCAGATCTTTGACTTACTAGGTCAAGGCTCTAGCTCAATTGGTAGAGCCTTGACCTTGTAAGTCAAAGATCTGGGGTTCGACTCCCGGTCCAGGCATTATTTTCACTCAATCGGGGAAAAAAAAAATAAATAAATAATTTTTGAAATTAACAAAACCATTAATATTTATATCTTTCAAAGATGCCAATATCATATTAAATGGATTATATAACGCCAACATAATTCCTAAGAAAGTTTCCTGGAAGATCTCAAAATATAATAAAGAGTATTACTACTAAAAGTCATCGAGGAATAGTTGAAGTAAATTTTCTTTTTCTCTTTGCACACATTCACCTATAAAAACGTTTTTATTACTCTTCTGGTCACACGAAAAGCTTCATAAATTTGATTTTGGTCGCGCTATCAAACTATAATCGTCTAGAATGGGTTGGCACTTTATTCTTTATAGAAAACATGTTTTAATTAGAAGCACAATACCTTGTTATCATCATTTAATATCATTAATACAAGATTATTATTTAATCTTTAACTGAAATTCTGAAAAAACTGCTATTAAAAGTTTATAAAATTTTTATTCATTCAGTATAATTCCGATAAATTTCAATAATTTGTACTTTCTACTAATTATTATCTTCATGTAATAAATATTGGGATATTTATCTTGTAAGATTTATTTATCAAAATCAAATGCCTATTAATTCATCTAGATTCTCAAAGAAGAATTTAAAATTTAATTTAAAAAGTCGGAATTGGATACATAGATTTTTAGATTTTAGTCAACAGATCTGTTAAGAAAAATTATATTAACAGGGCCTGATAGCCCAAAATACTTCTCCTCTGAAATTTAAAAGGGGGCCCCAAAATGATTGAAAAGTAATGCCCCAAATTCCTAGTATCAGTTTTTCGTACACTCACTAAAGAAGAAAAAAAAAAAAAAAAAAAAGGTAAAAATTTGCCTTACGCGAAAGAAAATACACATTATTTTGGAAAAATTCACTCCATAGCTAACAACTCGAAAATTCGATGTCGGTAAACACATGCAATAAAAAAAAATTGCACACTTACATGGAATGAAGGTAAAGGAATAAAAGCTTTAAAATTTGTTCCGTAGAAATCACTAAATCTCAACATTGTTTGGTTTGAAATCATTTAAATCAACCCTTCATCTGATTAAAAAAAAAAGGGGGGTAAGCATGAGTGAAAAGTGAGAGCAGAAAATGTTACTGGACTGATGCTTACCCTTTTTTATCCGAAGAAAACTTTTGCCAAATAATTTCAACCCGAAACGGTTGCTGCCGAACAGTTTGCGCTTTTCATAATTTTAATTTGGTAGTAGTAAGCATAGCTTGTAATATTTTTATAGGAAAAGAATTTAAATCTGAAATCTACTAAGTAACTTTTGGAAACAAAACTCATAGCATAGATAAGTTTTTTAATCTATGTATAAAAAAACTTGGAAAATTTCTCACAAATAAAGGAAGGCCCAAGCTTCTAGCTTCAAAGATTCATCTGGCCCTGTGTATTGGTACACAAGAGCTATATAGGTTGCAACTGGTAAATGTAAATAAGATTAAAATGAGATTTCAAAATCTATAATGAAATTATGAAAATAGTGTGCCTTTGCATTATTATTTATAAAGTCATTTTTCAAAAGATATAAATACATGTAATATGCTTATTAATATGAGAAATTTTTATAAAGTCACCTGTAAAACCATGTTTTATCAAAAATTTTGTTCGTTAAATTTTACTACATATCTAGTTAGTTTAAATTTGCTTTTTAATTTTCATTTTAGATCGAGACATGTTTGTGGTATGCGCGTGAATTACATGAGCATCATTGGAGATTAACACGGCAGCTAAAGAATTAACAACTAAAAGCTCCTCCACACTTACTGACAATGAAATTTTACACTTTAATTGTGACCTGAATTTCATCAAAATAACTTAAACTTTGATAAAACAATGATGATTTTGATGCTAGACAAAGGTAATTCCAGTAAAACTATATTTTCAATATTGAGTAATCCCAGGAAAAACTAGCGATGTAGTATCACTTTTTCTTTTATGATATCAAGTGTACGAATCAGTTTTAAAAAAACAATGCATTCGTTAAATCATTTGACGGCAGATAGTACGCAGTTAGTTAAATTCGAAATGTCAAAAGCAAATTTGTAAATTCTCGTCAAAGAGAAAAATTTAGATTTTTAACCTTAATCTGTAGTTATTTTAACTGGTTGGCTGATTCGGAATTTCAACCATAAATAATCTGCAGTAAAGGTTATGTTATAAATTAATTAGAAACCTTTAAATCATAATGTTCAATTTATTGCATAGAAGAGAAGATTGAATTAAAATACTCTTTAATCCTTTCTTAAGAAAATCGAAACGAGAAATAATTAGAATCTACGGATCTTTAAACAATCTATGTAAATCTCTAAAAGCTTCTAGAACTGCGGATTTAAAAATTGTAACTGCTTTTGATTCCAGATTCTGACCATTAATTTTGCATTTATATATTCTACGCGTAATAATGATTGTAGTTTGATCGAACGGCACATAATTTTTCACTCAAAATAAATTTTCTTTTTCTAATATTTTATTCATAAAGTTTAACGCGACCTATATACTTCCTAGTCGACTTACAAAAAATTTTCATTCATGAAAATAAAAAGAGTCTCTCGTTCTTTTTTTCTTAAGTTCTGAAGTTGAGATTTTAATATTCTGCAAGCTTAATCTATGTCGAAGAAGTAAAATAATTTAAATATTCTTCAAACATTACTTGCGTGGACGCAAGTAACTCTCATAAGGGAAAATATTCTATCCTCGGTATTGTAGTTGAAGAATTTTTAGATGAACTGAATATATTTACATAAATTTCAAAACATTAAGACCTTATTTTAATAAAATATTAAATAACGTGTACCTTTCCTGAGAAGTGCATTGATTTTGATTAAATAAGATCGTGAAAGAATTACTTGAAATGTTGCACTTTCTATCACGGAAATTTAAATTGAATAATCCGTTGATAGAGAATTTCTTCAAAAGACTTCGTACATTTATAGCATAAAATATACCTGCAATTTCGTCAGAAATTATTTGAAATGTATGTAATATATTCCTGGCTAAATGTTAGTGCAACTTTGAGAAACAGGTATGCGTGATTTCAAATTCAATTTTCGCTTGCATACGAAACAATATTAATAGTTTATTAAATTTATTCCCGAACTGGAGTTATACATTTTGTATATAGAAATTATCCTTTATAAAGTAAGAAAATAGAATCCATTTATAGCAATTGATGATGAATGACAACTTTGTCCACAAATACAATAAATTACAAAAACAGGCATGAATTGTTTCGGTTGAAAATAATTAATCGCGTTCTTTCATCAGAATTATTTGATCTGAATATTAATACTTTTCCTTTGATTTTTTTTTTTTTTTTTTTTTTTTTTTAATATGCGAAAAGGATTATTGAAAATTTCAAAAATTAAAAATTAACTTACAGTATATTTAAAGTTATATTTTGTATTTTGTATGGATAAAAAATTATGCAGTACGATTATTTGAGCTATGCTTTCTAAAATAAACATGTATCGCAGTGTTTTAGAAGAAAACTAAGGATAAAATGTCAATTGGGAGGGGCTAAAAAATATTAGATAAAGAATGAAACAGAATGAATGATGAATTTAACCAACTTCCCGACTAGCTAAACATTATAACTTTCAGAATAGTTCAGAACACGGTGAAAATGCATTTTTTAAATACTTTTAGCATACTGTTTCGTGTTCCTGCTGCCTTCGGCAGCATTACCAGTACAAAGCTTGCAATCGAATTTAACTAACTTCCCGACTACCTAGGCATTTGAAACTTTCAAGATAGCTCAGAACACGGTGATAATACATTTTTTAAATACTTTTAGTCAATTGTTTCAGGTCCCTACTACCTTCGGCAGCGTTTATATCATTCAACAGAAAATTTATTTAACTAACTTCCCGACTAGCTAGACATTTGAAACTTTCAGAATAGTTCAAAATACGGTGAAACTACATTTTTGAAATACTTTTAACCAACTGTTTCGGGTCCCTGCTACCTTCGGCAGCGTTACCAGTATAAAGCTTGCAATCAATTTTTAACTAACTTCCCGGTTAGCTAGTTAGTTCCCGGTTAGCATTTGAAACTTTTATAATAGCTCAAAACACGATAACAATGAATTTTTTAAATATTTTTAGCCAATTGTTCCGGATTCCTGCTGCCTTCGGTAGCGTTTATATGATTCAACATAAAATTTCGAACATGGTATATATAAAAAGTTCTTTTTATCTTGTAATTATTTGTTTCCCTTTCCAAAAGCGAATATTAAAATCTCCCGAGTTATAAAATGTACTAATCAACATATAACTAACATTTTCAGAAAATAAATTACTTTAAAAGCGAAATTTATATCCTTAAATTATTGAAGAATGTAAATTGTGAACTTGTGCGGTACAAGTTAAAAAAAAAAAAAAAAAAAAAAAAAAAAAAAAAAAAACACGAGATTTATATAAACTCTTCCTGTGTCTTTATCCAATTTAAGCTCAATTTAAATTGCACCAAATTCATTTTCATTAACAACGCAAATATTTCTCGTCCTTATTTGGCGATTGTAGTCATTTAACTTAATTAGAGGGTTTTAGCGTTTAGTTCTGTTTTAATATTGCCTTATTAATCTAAATTACATGTCCTTAAAAGATAATTTTTGACATATTTAAATACAATATTAGAATTCAAATGATTCATAAATTATTTAATGATATAATGAGCCAAAATTGTTAAGCCGTGCTTTATTGCATAGCGTCCGTGAATAAAGTTGAAATATCTTAATAATTACTTAAATTTATTAATTATGTAAAAAAAATAAATTTTGAGGTAATAAAGTATTCCATAATTTCGTAGACGTAGAGAAGGATGGGTACATTTTATCGCGTCAGACAAATAATAATTAGGGTAAGTGCACCAGTGATTGACACTTTTAGAGCAATCTCTGATGTTTTTAATGTTCTATTCATCAGAAAATATTTTTAGAAATCTTAAGTTAGTACATAGGGTATGAAAGATATTCAGAACCACATATATATTAAATGTATGCATTTGATAACAATTATTATTTTTTTTTAAATGAATTTTTGTTTGACACCCACTCAGTGTTCCAGTAATTGGCATTGCCAGTTTTTCATTTTATCAGCAATAGGCACACTATGTTCCAGTGTTTGACACTGCTAGTTATTTATTTTACCAGTTATTAGCACCCTATGCTCCATTGATAGACATAAAATGTTACAATTCTTATAAGCAAAATATATGATATTATTATTTTTCTTATTTATTAATTATTTCGGGACAGATGTCAATTACTGGAGCATGCCAATCACTGGAGCACCTACCCTACTAGACATTTATCTCGATTTCTGCATTAATTTTTGTTATCATTGTCACTTACTACGGTTACAAAGAATAGTTGAAAACAAGTTTAATAATAAACTATTTTTATTTTGTTTGGGAAAAACTTCATACAGTTATAATGGTATATTCTAAAATAATAATAATGATATATTCCAAAGATATTATAATGATATACTCTAAAAATATTACAATGATATATTCTAAAAATATGCATTTTAGCAAATTCCTATTATTATTATTATTATTATTATTTCAATAGTACAAAGAAAATACTTAACATAAAATACAAGTAATGCTTTTTTATTATTACTTCGTGACGAAAATAGATAATCGCTTGTGGTAACACATTTGATCGTGTGTGGCAATAACGGAAGATTGACAGTTTTCGTCAATATCTGTTTACACTAAGAAATAGGCTAAATTATCATATTTCAATTATTTCTTGTTTATTGTGACCTTTTTTTTTTTTTTTTTTTTTTTTTTTTTTGGCCAATTGTATCATACTATGTCAAATATCTTTATGATAAATGCTATATTGGTAAGAAATAGGTTAAATTAGCAACTTTCGTTTAAGGGCACTTTTTTATTTTGTAATAAAAATGCTTTATTCTTTAAATTTCAGAATTTCTCACTGACTTTTTTTTTCTTTTTGAAGCTTATTATAGCTAACTGAATCGTATTAAAAAATTTGGGAATTACGGCTATCGTGGATTGGTGAAACGAAATACTTTCTGAAAAAGTTTTTATTAATATTTACATTTTAATTATAAAATGCATTCTTGGCAGCATCATTCACGTTTGAGGTCAGTCTTAGGTCTGAAACTTGGCTACAGAAAAAAAAAAAAAAGAAAAAAGATGTGAGTGAATGAATATATTTTACGTCGCACTAGAGCTACGCTGAATTCAATTGTGTCATTTTAATTTTGATAGTTACAGCTGCAGTAACAATGCATCGAAGTCTATTGCATCATTTTACTTTAGATTTTTAAAGAGTGGGAAAATGCAATTTCTCATATTCCTTCAACGCCAAGAAGAGCAAGTGTTGCTCTATTTAGACTTGCCACGGGACATGACTGTTTGCCCAATTATCTGTTCAGATTTGGAATCCTCAAAAGTCCAAACAGCTTCATTTGCGGAGACGATGTAGTTTTTGACGCACAGCACTTAATGCTGTACTCTGCATTATGAAGTAGCTGTATTGCTGATAGATATTGGGGGACCAGAGAACTAATGAGGAGGTAGAACATCGGACTAATTGATGTTCTCCCTGTTCACAGTTGACTTTTGTTGTATTCCTTAAGCGTCTATTACACACAACGATCTTTCAGACAACTGTCATTTGAGCCAATTTTTACTCCAATTTTTAAAAGCCGAAATCTGAAAGAGGGTTACAATATTTGAGTAAAAAATTGTTCGAAAAACTGGTTTTCAGGGTACACAGTACATGACAAGCGAAGCTACTTATCGCTGTTTTAACGGGGACGACGGAGGAAGAGCGATGAGAACAACGGTGAATGAATTTTCCCCGGCGCTGTCTTTTTTCGAAGCGTAAGGAACTTTCTTCTCATTGGCTTGTCACAGTAAAAGGAGTTGCTCATACGAACAACTTTTCCCGACTAACCAGAAAAAATTGTTCGTATTCCCAATTCCTATTACACTGGGCTTTGAGGTGATTTGAGCCAACAAAATTGGCTCAAATTAACAATTGGCTCAAAAGTTGTGCGTAGACTCGTGTGTGTAATAGATAAAGCTTCTATATGTCACCCTTGTTTTGTTTATTGTTCTATTGTTTTGGTGGCATATATAGTGTATAGACGTATGTCTAAGAACTATTGCTTTAAAATAAAATTTAGATCTTTCAAGCAAAAATATTTTATATCAAGTTCTTTGTTTTAAAAAGATGTTTGTCAGTTACAGCGATTATTATGCACAATTATTGTCTTCATACAAAATTATTGGTGACTTTCATTGAAGACAAACTTAATTCTAACGAATTTTGTAATTCATTTAGTTTCTTTTCTGAAATTCGCATTGTCCAGTTTCATTTCTTCAAAAACTCGCAACAAATCAGAGTAGTTACTTTCCGATAACTTAGAATCTGCTACAGTCGTAGATGATTTTTTACAAGCAGGACAAGATCATCCATCTTTTCTTACTTTACGGACAGTAGTTTTCTTGAAACCAATGCAAGTTATATGAAACCAATGCAAGTTATTTAACAGTTACAATATTCCTGCACAAAAAATCAAATTTATAGCCATAAAATTACCGAAAAAGGATAAAAATAGGGGGCCGTCCCTAAAAAAGGTGGTTGATAGGGCAAAATGGACGTCATATTCGGATTCAGGAGGTCATTTTACATAAGAATTTGCCAAAACGGTGTTGGGGGGCATTTTTCATGCCCAGCAGTGTCTTTGATGAAATTTCATTTAGGTAGCACATGCCATAGCAACAATATAAATATTTTGGGTTAGATTATTAAAATGAGTATTGAAGCAACAAAAATGTTTAAATGTTTACTGGTAATTACTGATTATTTCAAAATTTTATTAAAAAAAGAATTTTAAAGTCTGTAAACAAATAAGTAGACGACGTTATCAAGTTAAATATCAGATATTAGATATCCAACGATAGAATACGCTAATGAAAATGTAATGGTGGCAGCGAAGATCACGTCACATTGTTAAATCTCTGGTGCCATACTAAGTCAAATTATATTTTTGCAATAATTGTAATTTTAAGACAATAACATTTTTATCATTATTTTATCATTATTTGGTGCACCAAAGAGATAATTTAGAACATACAATAAAAATCATAGCAAAATTAATTAAAAATCATGGAATCATTATTGCACCATCTCATGGTTCCAGTTACTGAAGTGCCGAAATAAAGTCAAACATGACTCGATTTTTTTATTTTAATTCAAAACGATTTAGGGTTAAAAAACATTTCATTGACTGTAATATAACATTTTAATGCACACTTGAGATTTAAGTTTGCATACGATCATATAATCAGCGAAATTTATAAACATTTCTAACTATAGAAAGATATCAAAACTTCTTCACACACCATAAATTTTTAAGTCAGCACAACCGGTTTCGAAAGGACGTAGCCTTCCTTCATCAGGTGCAAAAAAACACACGTGCTACTGCCTTGGAGGCAAAAGCAAGACTGAAAGCAGGGCAAAATCCAAAGGGGGAGGAGCAACACAAACAACCAATAGGAAGCATGCTTCCTATTGGTTGTTTGTGTGATGATGAAGAAAGGCTACGATGATGATGAAGTAGCCTGATGAAGAAAGGCTACGTCCTTTCGAAACCGGTTGTGCTGACTTAAAATTTATGGTGTGTGAAGAAGTTTTAATATCTTTCTATTGATTATACGCCAGTTTTTGAATTTAGTTTTGGTTTTTAACTAGTTTTTATTCGAATTTCTGCCTACTGAATTTACTTGCTAACTATAAAAGAATCCATATTCGGTAAAAATATTTCAAAGGATAAAAAAAAAATCTTTTGAAATTTTTTAATTAGATATATTGACATTTATTTATTTATTTATTTTTTTATTTATTTTTTTACAATTGCATGTATCCAAAACTTATAATGTAATGATAAATTTAACTATCTCTTAACAATAAATTCCAATGCTATTTCAAGTTGTATTTCAGTTACTTTTAATTACTCACAAATAGAACTTTTTATAAAAATCTTGAAAGAACAAATTATTATTAAACATTTTTTCCTTTCATCCATGAATTTGAACACCTTAATTATCTAAAATTTCCATTTAAATGCTTTTAATTAGTCGACGGGAAATACTTAGAAAGAAAACTTTACGAACAACGATATTGGGTATATTTTAGCATAGTTTCTATGTATGTAATTTAATTATCGAACTCTTTACGCTTAATTTTATTCATTGGCTTACTAATAGTACTCTAATAGTTCTTTAATCTCAATATTCTGGGGAGAAAAAATGCAATAAAACTGTTCACACATGCAGATGAGATTCTTTAGAAATTCTTTGAAGCCTTTACAAACAAAAGGTTTGAAGAATTTCTTACTAAAGGGAGAAAACTTTTATTCGAGAAATAAAAGACTTTAGAGTGAGTTATAAAACTGTCAGCTGGAGAACTTTGAATTCAGGCTTAAAGAATCTTTTGTTTTATTACTTAAGTGTTCTCATAAAAATTAATTTGAGGATAAATAAAATGTAACAAAGTGAATTAAATCTCCATTACATAACTTTCATATAAATAAATGCATAAATAAGTTGAAGAGGTAACGTGAGCACCACGAGATTTCTATCGACTGTTATTAAAATATATATAATTTTTATAATCAAAATTTGAAGTCCTATTTTCTAACTTTGAAAGGGGAAAACTCATATAATCACAAAATAGGATATGTGCAACTAGATGTTGTACAAGTATATGAACAAGAGGTAGATAAAATAGTGGTTGGGATGCAGAGCTTAAAGTCGATTGACTGCAGGAGGATCCTAGGCTAGGTACAGTTCACTCTAGGAAAGTCTTTCTAAGGCGCCATAGCCTTTATTCACGCAAATATCGGTGAAAACTACAGGACGTTCCTTAGGGATTCAGGTTCCTTAGGTTAAAGACCACGACATGGGTACGAAACAAAGACATCCCGTCCAATCAGCATAAAAAAAATAATGAAGAACCTTCAATTTTAAACATATTGGATGAGCAATTGTTTTTAACACGTGTATTAATCGAACTACAATTATAATTTAGCATTTAAAACACAAAATTACAAAGTTTGTTAAAAATTAAACACCAGATTAACCCTTCCCAAAAAGGCGTCTAAAAAATATCTATTGAAATTGAGAATAACACTATCTATTACATAGGGAAAACAAAAAGAAGTTTAAAAAAACGCATTTCCGAACATCAATATTCTTTACGATCCCCGTACGGAAACACAGCTCTTAAAGACTACATATTAGAAAATAAAAATGCTAAACCTTTATGGAATCAAGCTGAAATAATAGCAACCCCTCCAGTCTGATTAAACTTGAAATACAAAAAAAAAAAATACAGATAATAAAATACGATAAACGCGCCATCAATTATGCACATTCTAGAGAATTGGCGAAAGTATGGCAACCCATTCTTCATATATTAAAGGATCAAGACGCTGGCAGTAAGCGAACTAAACCTGAAGATGTCCACAAGCAACAATGCTTGGACGAAACGTCGTGATGTTCTTTTTTAACTTGTAAACTATAAACTTTTAAACTAAGTCTTTTGACTTGGATTTTAACGTGTAAAGTGCTGTGTTTTATATGTTTTATCAATTTTAAACGTTTTCTCGATTGTCTAACAAAATATTTGCCGAATTATCCTGAAACTTCAGAGGTGTGAAGCAGTTGTTATATTTCATGTATTCAAGTGAAAGTTTTGTGCCAAAAGCAGAAAAAAGGGGACAATTTATTAATTAAAGAAGAAAATAATGTTCAGGATCAGCTTGTAAAAATAATGCGTGAAATGTGTTTTAGCTATAAATTATTACAATGCATCCTTTTAATAATATGTATATGCAATTATGTAAGAATAACACGCATAATCATGCAGATATAAAGGTTTCTTTAACAAAGTAAGTTTGTTTATTTATTTATTTACTAGGAAACCCGTGCGAAATATTCGCCCTTTATTTCTTTTCTTATTTACCTTCAAAATTTGAAACTCATAAATGTTATACCCATTTCACCAACTAATTAAAATTTTAATTTACCAGAAGCCAAATTATTATTAAAACCAATTTAATATTGTACATTAGTGAAACCAAAATCATTCAAAGAAAGGTTTCCAAATAAAATTCATGGTTCACAACCCAATTTTCCTACTTCCACAGGCAGTACAGTTTTAATATAGGACTCCCATGACGCCTTTTAAATTTTTGTCGCCATGTTGGCGATGACTTTTTATTAATTTTGGTATATCCTTTTTGTTAATATATATATATATAATTAATAAATAAAATAAAATGGAATAATTCTTATTTTGATTACATTTTTTATGATTGTGTTTTTTAGTCAAATTATGACACAAAAGTTCATATTCCGTATATATCTTTAAAATACTGCTAGGTTTAAAATGACGCTTGCAAAGATTCTGAAGAAACAACTGTTAAAAATACATTTTTTTTCGTAAAATAATCTCATCAGACAAATGTCGTCATTTTTTCTTGTTAGTCCCGCGTGCTTAAATATTGTCCATGTGTAAATATTATTTTTTTTATCCTCACGTATCGTATCGTATCGACAAAAAATAATTGAAACTGGTCCACGTTAGAAATATTATATAGATTATTATTTCTTTTTTTTTTTTTTTTTTTTTTTTTTTTTTGTGACTCATTGTGAAATATAAACACACAAAAAAGAAAAGATTGATGTCACTGGCATCTTTTTTTTTTTTTTTTGTCTGCAACCGCATCTCCTCGCGGTGGGCAGGATCCTTCGCGTCATGAGAGGTATCAAGGTTTTCGGAATACTCCAAGGCAGATATTTCAGCTACTTAGAAATTTCTATCTTTTAATTAACGAAATTATTAACTAAAAACGTCAGATTCACAAAGGTACTCACTCTATTTCCCACCTTGAAAAACGTTTCTGAGGGTTTTTTTTTTTTTTTGTCATGACATCATTTTTTACGGGAAAATTAATATAATAAAATAAATGTCAATGTTTCTATTAAGAAAATTATTTTTTTTTAAAGGTGAGTCATTCCTGAAAGCCATTGCACTTGACAGAGGTTATGACCCTTCCATTATAGACAAAGCTATCAAAAAATTACAACTCCCTCGTATTTCGTCTACTAAATCAGTCTCTTCTAATATCAGTATTGTCTTACCCTATTTTCCTAAATCCAGTCAAACCATAGCTAAAATTCTCAAACAATATGATTTTAAAATAATATTTTCGCCTTCCAATTAACTCACCTTTTCTCAGTTAAAAGATCCCATTGATATGCATAATTCTTGCGGAATTTATAGCATTTCCTGTCAGTGTGGTTTACCATATATTGGCCAAACTAAACGCAGTCTTAAATTTCGTCTAAAAGAACATATGAATTACGTCCGCAAACAAGAAACCAATAAATCGGCTATTTCTAAACATTGCTGGGAGGAAAATCATAATTTTAAATTTAATTCAGCTAAAATAATTTGCAGACCTAAATCCATTCATGAACTCGATTTCTTTGAAGCTTTTCATATTTATAAATTTTAAAAACCTTGTAAATTGTGATTTCGCTATTCCCTATTTGTCTGACTGTTGGAAATTTTATATTCAGTCCACATTTTCTTAATTTTTCTACTGTTTACACAGCTAACTTTCCTAAATTCGTATTGGTCACTCTCCCCACCTTTCCCGTAATCCTATTGGTTGAACTAAATCCGGCCCCTCTCCTATATATACGAGCACTTCTCCTGATTCAGAATCCTTTTTGCACTGAAGACGGTACGCTATAGGCTACCGAAACAGCTGTATGCAATTCCAATATTTTTCTTTGGCGTTTCTGGCGTAGTAGTTTATTCGGGTTTTAATAAAGCAGTTACATTTTAATTGCAAATTAAATTTTATTCTAACACGTAATCTATCTTTCAATAGACGATAGGAGTTTCCATAGCAACAAAATGCATTTGAAGGAACTAAAAAATACTTTTTCTTTTCCTTTTTACTTCCATTACCCGACTACCGTGGTATATATAGGTTTTGGGGACCTAAAAAATATTTATTTTTCTTTTTACTTCCATTAACCGACTACCGTAGATAATGGAATTAGAGATTTCACGTTATTTACATGTTTTAGAATGTCCTGATTAGGTATTCTTTTGTATCTCAGCTACTAATTAAAATAATTTCATAAGTAACACATTATTTGAAAGTTTGTTAATTTAGAATTGAACAGTAGATTACAGAAATTTCTACCGGCAGATATTTTAAAATTTCAATATTTCAAATTCTAATTAAATTATTTCTAATACATCATTCGAAAGATATTTTAAAGTACTTTTATATTATCGAAAGTGGGATTCGAGATTTCACCTGATTTACACGTTTTGAGGTCTCCTGGATCGGTTTTCTTTTGTATCTCAGCTACTAATTAAAATAATTTCATAAGTAATACATCATTTGAAAGCTTTGTTAGTTTCGAATCGAACAGTAGATTACAGAAATTTCTACCGCCAGATGGTGCTGTAATATTTTTAAATTTCAATATTTCAAATTCTAATTATTATTAAATTATTTTTAATACATCATTCGAAAGATATTTTAAACTACTTTTATATTATCGAAGGTGAAATTTGAGATTTCACCCGATTTACACGTTTGAGATCTCCTGATTAGGTTTTTTTTTTGTATCTCAGCTACGAATTAAAATAATTTCATAAGTAATACATCATTTGAAAGCTTTGTTGATTTGGAATTGAACGACAGATTACAGAAATTTCTACCACCAGATGGCGCTGTAATATTTTTTAATTTCAATATTTCAAATTCTAATTATGATTAATTTATTTCTAATACATCATTCGAAAGATATTTTAAAGTTCTTTTATATTATCGAAAGTGAAATCCGAGATTTCACCTGATTTACAATTTTAAGGGATCCTGATTAGGTTTTCTTTTGCATCTCAGCTAATTGAGTTAGACCGTTCAAAATTGGTATATGTAGGTTAATTAGGAGGGGCTGGAAGGGCGGGGAAGGAATAGTGCGCGCAGCGCGCACGAGACTGCGCTGCCGAAGGCAGTGGGGACCCGGTCCGACTTTTTACCTGATGAGACATGATTTTTTTTATTTTCTTTTCTTAAGAATAAAATTCTGATTTCAGAAGGAATGTGTGCGCGCACCGCACGTATATCTTAACACGTGCGCGCACAGCGCGCATGGGACCCGGTGCGAGTTTTTACCCGATAATAAAAGGTTTTTTTTTTTTTTTTTTTTTTTTTTTAATTTTATCTTCTTAATAATAAAAGTTTGATTTGAGAAAGAATATGCGTGCACAGCGCACGTATATCCTCACACGTGCGCGCACAGCGCGCATGGGTCTGCGCTGCCGAAGGCAGTGGGGTCCCGGTGCGAGTTTTTATCTGATGCTAAATGATATTTTTCTTTAATTCCTTTTCTTAAGAATGAAAGTTTATGAGTAATAACATGGAATTTTGAGAAATCATAAGGATGGTGAAGGAATACGTGCGCGCAGCGCACGGGTCTGCGCTGCCGAAGGCAGTGGGGACCCGGTGCGACATTTTTCCCGATCAGAATTTGTTTTTTTTTTTTTATCACATGATAAAAATTAATGCAATTTTGAGAATTCATTAATTATTATGATTCATTTAAAAATAGTGACCTGCGAAGCGGGCGTAGCCTGCTAGTAATAATAATAATAATGTAGCACTAAATATTATGTATTTCAATTTGACATTGAATTTGAGGATATTTATTTTTCATCTTTTGTTATGCACCATTATTAGTCCTATTCCGTGAAAGCCAAAACAACAAATAAGCGGGCAGAGCTCCGCAGCGGTTAATAAGTGAAGTAAGTCCTCCCTTGTGGGCTGGTGAGGGGAGCGAGCAGGGGCAGAGACCCCTAGTTTTATACATATATTTAAAAAAAAAAACATAACATCGTTTTAAATTTCCCCCAGATACAGAATTCATCCATCCATATGAAAATGTTGACACGTTCTTTTGGAAAATGCTCTTTATGCACACAATGGAAAATAGGGGAATTATTCATCAGGGGGAGAGAGTGCTCCTACATTAACAGCACATCGTCTCCAAATGACATCCTCAGGATGTCCTACGGATGAAAAGACATCCTGTGGACATCTTCAAGATGTATTATGGACAAGTGTGTCGTTAGGGCAACATTTTACCATACATATAATATATATATATATATACTAAAATGTTATCGTCGTTGATTGTTACTATTATAAATAATTTATTTCAGTTTCACAATGTTTGGTTAAAATAATGCTCGTTTGGTTCATTTATGCGAATTTTTGTACTACGTTGCCATATTATAAACTAGTGTATATTGTGACAATCTAAAAACGTTTTTTATATTTAATATACAAATTCCTGGAATACAAAATATTTCTTAAAATTATTATTTATTGAACCTTCAAATGACTTTCATCCCAGAGAAGTATAACGTTAAATATACAAAGAAAGTCATTTTATGCTCTACAGTGAAAACTTCCCCTTCCCGGGGGGGGGGGGGATAAAGGAAGGGCTGCACGAACATAAACAAGAGGTTTTTCCTAATTTTCTATTACTATTATAAATAATTCTTTTTAATCGGATAATGATTAGTTAAAAAGAATTCTCATTGCGCACATTTATACAAAAATTTTCCCTATACCGTCATGTTAAATATTTAGAAAGACTAGAAAAGCACCGTCACCTGTTGAGAGATTTTCACCAAAAGCTGACAGGCATTAATTTATGCGAATGTGCAACTACATCTCAAATTATATCAAATTTCGTGCAGTAGTTCCTAAGATACAGTTTCCACAAAATTTTGTCACACACACAGACATTTTCTAAAAAATGATAAAATCGTCTTCTAGATCTATCAGAACGTGTAAATCTATCAAAAACCTGAAATAGGAAATTTTTACAAAACCAATGCTTTATACGTTCTATTAAACATAGCAGAAAGCTATGTTATAGCATGCTGCTATTAAATATAGCAGTGGTTTTCATTATTAGCATTTTTATTATTATTATTTTCTTTTATTACATAGAAGAAAGTAATCTATCTAATCTAATCTAATCTATCTAATATAATATAATCTATCTTCTATTACATAGAAGAAAGTAATAATACTAAGACAAGACGACGGAACCAAATGTTGAGTAATATGTACCAAAAGTTAATAGCCAACAATTTATGTCAAGATGCCACTACATATTAATTTGTTCAAAACTTTGTGTGTTACATCTTTTGATAGAAAATTCTGTCAAGCATAGGCAGACAGAGGAACAGACATTTTCTTAAAATGGTCAAATCGTGTTCAGACCAGCTTAAAACGTATAGGTATATCGAACACTAGAAGACGAAAATTTGTATGAATAAAATACTTAGTTGGTATTTATTTGACAGCATTGAGATCTATAATAACAATTACTCTTGTCTCTATGATACTACACCAATTTACAATTACAGTGCACAATATTTTGAATACATATAAGGACTTCACAAACATCCATGCCTTTCCCGGGATTCGAGCCGGGTGCCTTTTGGTCAAGATATCACCTCCCATCGAGGCGGCGATCGATCCCAATGCTTTCTTCTGCATAATATAGAAGAAAATAAAAAAAGAAGAGGAAAGAAAGAGCGAAAGAAAGGGCAATTGCTGTTAAAATTTTGGTTCTGCTTCTTAAATAAAGTTTCCAAACATTTTCTTCTTTTTAGCTAAAGGATAACTATCGCTACATAAAGTAATTTATTAATTAAATAATTCTGATGCATAAATGAATTCTACATAAAAGGCATCCTTACATTTTCTTAGTTAATTTATAAATATGAAACACTTTTTACATGCATTAATAGTCATTAAAGACCATGTCCTTAAAATCGATACATTTGAATACGTTTTTGAACAGATTAAATTTTCAGTTTCTTTTGAAAATGATAATATTTACTAGAAAAAGACTCTTACAAACAATTTTTGAAAAGTATTTTTCTTTGCATCAATAAATTTAACGAAAAAGGAAACGTAACATTTTCTCGAAACTTTTCCATTTTTGGTATCGAAAACATATTTAATACTTTATTAATAGAAATCTTTCCACGTATTAATTACTCTGTCTATCTTCAGAAAGACTAAAATATATAAAATAATTTTGAAATTAAATTTATATTTTGTTTTCAATTCCCTTATAGCAATTTTTACTTGCATCAGTTGTATAATTTGATTTAAAAAAAGAAATAATTCTAAATATCTCTTAATATGGAACAACGTTTTGAAATGTAACGTATTTAAAGAATTTATATTTTATTAAAGGTATTTTCGATAGAATGAAATAACTTTTCCCTTCATTTCACGATAAAAAAATAAGTAAATAAATCGAGTGGAATTGCAATGAAATGTATTCATACAAGAAATACTTAAAACGAAGAAAAATCACATAATCGAAATTTAGCAATTTTTAGTATTGAATCTAAAATTTATATTTTTATTTAGTTACTAATTTATTATTATATGAAACTAGCAGCCTTTGCCCGCTTTGCTGGTCATTATATTAAAATGAATTCTCAAACTTTCATGTCATTAATAATAAAAAAAAATCTCAAAAAAAAAAAAAAAAAAAATTAAATCGGTCAAAATATAAGTTAAAGTTCCCGCTCGCCACACATCAAATCTGGAGCCCTAATGCCTTCGGCAGTGCCTTACCTACTTTTTACTCCCCCTCCCTAACGAGTAATGTTAAAAGTTTTGTAAAATTCCCTCCCATCAAAGTGCGCATTGCGTACACTTAATCAACACCCACACATCAAAATTCATCATTCTAAGGTAATCTGGAGCATATTTAAGCTTCAAAATGTGTTTTTTGTCCCCTTCCCACCCCAGAGGGATGGGGGAGTGGATAATTTTTAGACATCCCGAGATCCTGAGATTATTTGAAGCAGAGTTCTGTTTTAAAACGTGTTTTTACACCCCCCCCCCTCCGCTCTTATAGGAGGGCCGGGGGAGGGAATTTTGTAAAATCGCTTTATACTATGAGTTGGATACATATAATCGACCCACACATCAAAAATCTCTTTCCTAAGGTAATTTAGTGCAGAGTTACACATGGATATATGTTTTTTGTCCCAAGAACGATAGGGTGGAATTTCCCAAAATCCCTTTGAAGTGTGTGTGTCGAGTACGCGTAACCAACCGACATATAAAAAAAATCGCTTTCCTGAGGTAATTTGGAGCAGAGTTACTCTGAGAAACGTGTCCCCCCCCGCCCCTCCCTGAAAGGAGGGAGGGGAGAGGAAATTTTCGTAAAATCCCTTGATAGTGCGTGTTGGGAACACATAACCAACCACACATAAAAATTAATCTTACTGGGATAATATGAAGCAAAGTTATGCTTGAAAATGTGTTTATTGCTCCCTCTTCCTTAAGGAGGGGAAGGGGGGGGGATTTGGCAAAATCCCGTTACAATGGACGTTGGATACACGCAAATAAGCCACACACTAAAATTTGTAGCCTCAGCTCCTATAGATTTCGCCAGACAAATTTTACACGCTTGGCTGGTCACTACATTTAAAGAAAGCTCTTTTCTATATCGTTTTATAAACAAAATAAATAAATAAATAAATAAATAAAATAAAATCCAATGAAATTGCTCAAAAGCTCACATCTGGTGTGTGTCGGTATTGCATGCGACAATGCCGTACCACTATAGACTTCCACTTTTGTGCTTTTCAGATAACAGTTTCGAAACAGACAGTATCGAAAAATTAAAATAGTTCTTTTGTATTTGAATTTTAATTACATATGAACAACACTACACGTACTGTACATAATATTTACTTTCACGCTATATTTCCTATATTTATTCGATTTTTTCCGATCGACTGTAAAATGACAGCAGTTTCACGTCAAATATAATATTACAATATGCTATGAGATAACTAACATTTGTGGCTATATATGTTTCATATTTTGTTAATAGTGGTTGGTATATAGAAAAATAAATAAATATTTAACCAGATCATGGTACAGGCTTATTATAGCTCCCCTTGGTGACTTTTGAATTTTTGTCACCATTTTAATCAAAAATATATAATTTATGAGATTATTGTTTCTGTTTCTTTTTTTTCTTTCTTTCTTTTCTTTTTATTCTCAATATTTTATAATTTATTTGTTTGTATTTTTTATGGGCTACTTGGCTTAAAGTGGCTGTCCCGAAAGTAGACTCCTTGGCGAAAAATGTTCTATCTATTTCAGCATCAAAATTAAAAAAATTACCCTGGATTAGGAATAAGTAAAGCACTTTAATACAATGCTGAATTAGATTTCATGCCAAACGTACGTTTTTCCAAAATACGATATTTTGTATTATACTGCTACCAGTGACACGTCTGACACGACTTCACAATGCAATAAAATAAACTTGAAAGTGATCTTGACACTGTTTTCGAAAGCTTTACTCATTTCAGAATAGAGAGAGAAATGTGGCACTGGGAAGCAAATCTCATAAATTTTCCACGGCAGGTAAGGGGTTAACGATAGCGAATTTTTTGAATGTGAAAATTTTAAAAAAAATTACGAAATTTAAAAAAAAAAAAAAAAAAATCTGGAGTGACTCCACTCGACTTTCCGAACATTGAGTAATTAACAGTTTTGTAGATAAAGTAAAGAAAGAGGAGTTGTTAAACAAACAAAAGAGAGAAAACCATAATAGAGTGTTTGAGTATTTTTCTCCATCTATTACACGAAGTTTTATTTAACGCTACTGAACTTTGAGCCCATAGATCATAATGATTAAGGCTTTCTCGTTGTGTCCCTGTAAAATCCTATAAATGCTAGATTCACCAAAATGCGTATATTTAGTGCAACAGTGATTTATAATATTCAGATAAATTTTCAGCTCAATTGAATAAGGCGTTTAGACGCTATCGCACTTTTAAAAATTTGGTCCCATAGGCCATAATGATAAAGAATTTTTCCTGGTATCCCTGTAAAAAAAACTATAAGTGCTAGATTCACCAAAATCTATAGGGTTTGTACTATGGTGACTTACAATATACGTACCAACTTTCAGTTTATTCGAACAAAGCGTTTAGACGCTAGCGTGTTCACTCACAGACATACATACACACATACATACACACATCATCGTAAAAATAGTGGAAACGGACTCAGGAGACCTCGAAACCTATAGAAACATCAAAATCTCAAATTCGGATTTTTGACATGATTACAATACTTTCCTCACTATAGTGTTCGGAAAGTAAAAATACATTAGGTAATAAATAATGATAGAAACAACTTTTTCCATTAAAAATAACATAGGCCACGACTATCGGTGAAATTAGGTATTGTCTGCTCTTATCGTAGAGCTCCTAATATAAGCCAGGTAGACGCATTAGCCGATATTTTTTTGTCTCGGAAGATGCTACCTTTCCCGCTTGATGCATTTATGTCATTCATCTCGAGTGATTTGAGGGAAATATAAGCATTTTATGTATTTTCCTGACCTGCAGTGTTTTAAACAAATTATTACTTAACAGCCTCTTATATCACACTTTATAAAACTAAAATTACAAAATATAAAAATTAAAGTAACACTTTTGACTAAAACAGAGGCTATTGTTTGATAATCTACTACAGGCTTGTTGGGTACATATAGTCGCTCTCATGACAAACAGGTATAATTCAAACTACTAATTTTTCAGATAAAGACCGTAAATCCCATATAACTAGGTAACCAAGGATTTAAGTTACGATGCCTTAATATGTCATACATACAAACTTGCACCTTTAAAAATTCTAGTGTGGAAGAGCCACACGACTTCCATAACCCACACATATTATATGTATTTTTTAGAGATATTATATGCATTTTTTGGAATTTTCAAGTAAGAGAAATTTGATACGCGTATAAACATAAAGACATATAAAACAGAGTTTACATAACGAGTTAAAAAAATAAGAGAATAAAAAATAGATTTAATTTTTTAAACACCCATTTCGGAGACCTAAAACGGATCCACTGATCAGGATGACCGTTAATATTCTTGTAATAACCACGTAATACATGAGAAAGGGTATCGAAAATGGATTAATAAAACAATTTTAAAGAAAATCGTGAGAGCCATTAGTGAGATACCAACTTTTACCAAAACTTGATATACTCAATTATCGAACAGAAAACAATAATTGAATACAAAAGGATATTGAAAAGGGAGTTAATATGGTGAGTTTGAACAAAATCCATACAGCCATTTTTAAAGGAACGCACTTGCGAGACCTGAAATTTAGCTACTTATACAGAACGCTTATCAATTTTCCTGAACTAACCAATTATATCATTCGAAAGGGCATCTAATGGAGTGTTTATATAGCAAATTTGAAGAAAATCGTTAGAGCCGTATTTGAAGTACGGACTTACCTTCCCATTTCCGGTTTCCGATAACCCACTTCTGGTTTTTCAAATTTCACCAAAATTTGAAAATTTCATCTGTACACCAGACTTGTATCAACTGTGACGTTTCGTAGCTCTATCTTTATTAGTTTCAGAGATATGATAGCTAGAAGATTCCACACATACATACACACGCACTGAGCAATTGCCAAAAACTACTTTTTTTAGACTCAGGAGGCCTTAAAACGTGTAAATCAGGTGAAAACTCGAAATCGAATTTTTAGGGTAAGGAATCGAATTTTTAGGGCAATAGGGAAATGGAAGTAAAAAACTGCTGAACTCAAAATCGCGATTTTTTGAGTTACGTATATCTATTGTCATGAGAACGACGATATGAACCCTAGGGCTAAAATGCCAGATGAGAAAGCTCGCATATATAGGAGCACTAACTAAAAGGGGCGGTTCACCTATCGTCATTAGCAACCAAACTCCGTGTTATTTTATGGAGAAATCTGTTTTAAGAATTACGTAATACCAAATGCATTATTTTTATTCCGTTCTTAAATTCAAAATATTCATAACCGTTCAATTTTTCAAAAATGGATTTATTGAAATTTTAATTATTTCTTTTTGAAGCTATAAAGTACGGAAAATGATGGAAAAGCTGCGAAGTGCATTCTTCACAGTTTTTAATTTCAAAATAAAATATATTAAAGAAAAGAAAAAAAAATATCAATTTTCGAAAAATGTCTGGTGTGAAACAACCACACGACTTCCATTACCCACTATTATATGCACTTTTTGGAGATAATGTGATCAGAAGACATAGAATTAAGCTAATGAAATAGACAACTAAAACTTTTCCAGTAAGACAAAGTTAATACACGTTTCCGGTAAATACACGAAAACGCAAAAACATAAAATAGAGTTTACATAGTAAGGGGAAAACATATTTTGTGACACGACTTCCAATCCCCACTATCACACGTATTATATGCATTTTTGGGAGATAATGTGATCAGAAAACATAAAAGTGACCTAAAGAAGTAGAAACCTAAAATTTTTCCGGTAAGAGCAACTTTATGCACATAAAAACGGAGCTTACATATAGCGAGGTAAAAAACAAGAGAAAACAAGTCCTTCCGGCTTATTCGGAAGGGTAGGTTGATTTCTTTTTCCTTACCAAGTAGCCGTCATTTTGTTTCAAAATGGCGGCTACAAATTATTAATGCACTTGGTAGAAATATTCATGTAGGCTATCTACATATGGAGTTTTAAGCAAATCGGTTCATAAATACCTTTTTATGTGAATTTAAAATTTTCAAGTGGTCGGCGCTGGAAACAAGATGGTGGGCCAAGTTGACAAATATATCAAATGCATTTGTGAGATAAGACTACTGTACAAATATAGTTGGAATTAATTCAGAATCTCAAAAGTCATCGTGTTTAAAAATTAAGTGGCTGCCACTTGGATCAAAATGGCAGAGAAAGTTGCTCAGTGAACTAATTAATCTAAGATATTGTTGCAAATTTGAAAATAATTCATTTTTTTTTTCTTTTTTTTTTTTTTTTTTTTGGAGAAATTCTTTCAAAGAGGCTTAGTAAGTTAATTAAATGTTAATTTTCTGCATTTCTAGTTTATTTTATCGTTAAAATAGCCTAATTTTCTCTTTAAAACGCATTAAAAAGCTCCAATATGGCAGGTAATGGATTTGGCACCAAATTGGCGACTTTTCCACTTGGCGACTTTTTTGGCAACTTTTGGCAAGAAAATCCATAGTTTATGTATACATCATGTCATTATATATACATAGTTTATGTATAGTCTATGTATACATCAAAATTCAAAGAAATTCTTTCAGAGAGGCTTAGTAAGTTGATTAAATGTTAATTTTTTGCATTTCTAGTTTGTTTTAACGTTAAAATAGCCTAATTTTCCCTTAAAAACGCATTAAAAAGCTCCAACATGGCAGGAAATGGATTTGGCACCAAATTTGGCGACTCTTGGCGAGAAAATCCATAGTTCATTAATAAACTTCATTGAGACACTTATATAGTCTATGTATACATCAAAATTCAAACAAATTCGGAATACGCTTTTTACAATTTGAATTTGAAATTTTCAAGTGGTCTCCACTTGAAAACAAAATGGTGGAGCAACTTGGTTAAGAAACTCATCCAAGACATTCATAACACAAGTTAAGACGCTGTCCAAATTTGGTACGATTTGGAGTATTATTTCGGAAGTTATCGGGATTTTAAATTTTCAAGTGGTACCCTGATTTCAAGTGGCCCTGGTTAACTTAAGATATCCACCACTTTATTAAAATGGCGGATACGTTCATTAATAAACTTCATTGAGACACTTATATAGTCTATGTATACATCAAAATTCAAAAAATTCGGAATACGCCTTACAATTTGAATTTGAAATTTTCAAGTGGTCGCCACTTGAAAACAAAATGGTGGAACAACTTGGTTAAGAAACTCATCCAAGACATTCATAACACAAGTTAAGACACTGTCCAAATTTGGTTCGATTTGGAGTATTATTTCGGAAGTTATCTTGATTTTAAATTTTCAAGTGGTAGCCTGATTTCAAGTGGCCCCACTTAACTTAAGATATCCTCCACTTTATTAAAAGTGGCAGATAAATTTCATTAATAAAGTTCATTTAGACCCTTATGTAGTCTAGATTTACATAAAAATTCAAGCAAATCTTGCTTTAAATACGCTTTTTACAATGTAAGTTAGAAATTTTCAAGTGGCTGCCACTTGAAAACAAAAAGTCGGGGCAACTTGGTTAACGAACTCATCCAAGATATTTATAAGATCAGTTCACTGTCCAAATTTGGTTCCATTTCGAGTATTATTTCGGGAGTTATCGTGATGACAAAATTTTCATTATAGATAGATAGATAGATAGATAGATAGATATATAGATAAACGAAGTGATTGCAATAGGTCGATTTCTAAAGAAATCAACCTAAAAATGGTAGAGCTATTTTTTTAAACAGAAATTTCCGAGATCTGAAGCTGACCTACTTAGCAGGATGACTGTTAGTTTTCGTTTAATAACCACGTAATACATGAGAAAGAAACGGATTTATACAACAATTTTCAAGAAAATCGTTAGAGCCGTTTTTGAGATACCAACTTTTTCAAAAAATCAATTATTGACCAGAAAACAATAAATACATATAAAAGGATATTTAAAAGTGAGTTAATATGGCTAGTTTGAAAAAATCCGTATAGATGTTTTTAAAGGAACGCGGTTGCGAGACCTGAAATTGAGCTATTTATGCAGGACGCCTATCAATTTTTCTTAACTATCCAACTATATCATTCAAAAGGACATCTAATAGAGTGTTTATATAGCAAATTTGAAAAAAATCATTAGAACCGTTTTTGGGATACGTACTTACGGTTCCATTTGCGGTTTCCGTTGTCCCACTTGCGGTTTCCGATGTCCCACTTCCGGTTTCTCAATTTTCACCAAAATATGGATAACTCATCTGTACACCAGATCTGTCTCAATTCTGAAGTTTTGTAGTTCTATCTTTATTAGTTTCGGAGACATGATAGCCAGAAGATTCCACACATACATATACACACACATGCACACACACTGACCAACAGAAAAAAAACACTTTTTTGGACTCAGGGGACCTTACAACGTGTAAATCAGGTAAAATATCGATACCGAATTTTTGGACCAAATACAATACTTCCATTACGTATTGTAGTAGGGTAATTGAAGTGGAGATATGATAGCCAGAAGATTCCACACATACATACACACACACTGACCAATTGCCAAAAATCACTTTTTTAGACTCAAGGGACCTTAAAACGTGTAACTCAGGTAAAATCTCGATATCGAATTTTTCGACCAAATACAATACTTCCATTACCTACGGTAGTAGGGTAATGGAAATAAAAAAATAGAGTGGCGTTTTTTTTTTTTTTTTTTTTTTTTTATGCACCAATTTCCGGTATCTAAAACTGATCTATCTGATCAGGGTGACTATTAATTTTCCTGTAATAACCAAGTAAAGCATGAGAAAGGATATCTAAAATGGGTTTATATAACAGTTTTCAAAGAAATCTTTAGAGTCGTTTTTGAGACACCAACATTAACCGAAACTTGGCATACTCAATTATTCATCGGAAAACAATAATAACATCCAAAAGGATATTTAAAAGAGGGTTAATATTGCAAGCTTGAAAAAAATCCATACAGCCGTTTTGAAAGGAATCCACTCGCAGTACCTGAAATTCAGCTATTTATACAGGACGCCTACCAATTTTTCTGAACTAACCAACTATATCATTCGAAAAGAGATCTAATAGAGTGTTTATATAGCAACTTTGAAAAAAATCGTTAGTGCCGTTTTTGAGTTACGGACTTAATACATTTTGAAAAAAATGTTTTAAATATTCAGCATTTCTAAATACAACTTATATTTATATATTTATAAGGTGTTATATATATTTATAAGGTGTTTGTCTGTCCATATATTTATAAGGTGTTTGTCTGTCAGCGACGGAGGAATTGCAAAATTCATCAGTACACCAGTACTGTCTTAATTCTGAAGTTTCGTATCTGTATCTGTATTAGTTTTGGAGATATGATAGTCAGAAGATTCCCTCCACACATACACGCACACACATACACACATAAACAGACACACCCTGACCAATTGCTAAAAACCCCTTTTTTGGACTCAGGAGACCTTAAAACATGTAAATGATGTGAAATCTCGATATTGAATTTTTGGACCTAATACAATACTTCCATTACCTACGGTAGTCGGGTAATGGAAGTAAAAAAAAGAACAAGTTCAATGGCTGTAAATGTCTCTAATGTGACATCGGAATTGAAAATATGCGTTAAATATTCAGCATTTCTAAATACAACTTTCCCATATTTTAATAAGGTGTTTGTCTGTCAGCGACGAAGGAATTGCAAAAGGCAGAGAGAAGTGTTAATATTTTAGGTGGTAGCAGAACTTTTATATGAGTTTTGTTCTTGATTATTACTTTTACTTCCATTACCCAACTACTGTAGGTAATGGAAGTATTGTATTCGGTCCAAAAATTAGATTTAGAGATTTCGTCTGATTTACATGTTTTAAGGTCTCCTCAGTCCAAAAAAGCGGTTTTTGGCAATTGGTCAGTGTGTGTGTGTGTGTATGTGTGTATGCGTCGGCCTGTGTTTATAATGGCTTTAGGTTTAAGAATAAAACTTTATAGGTTCAATAAAACAGCAGAACGGAGGAACCCTATGTTGCGTTGCGTTTGTAATGTGTAATTGCCATCCCTTGTCATTTAAGCTAGATTTCTCTGCATACAAAATACAGTTGGCATTAAAATGATTCGAGCACTAGCAATAATTTCTATCTAAAAAATGCATACTTAATACTGTTTTGTTAAATAACTCCTTGTCGAATCATGTTCTTACACTGACTAACAACATGACTCAACAAGGATTTATTTAAAAAGCAGTATATTAAGTGTAATTTTTTTTTTTTTTGTAGGAATTATTACTAGCGCTCGAATAATTTTGCTGTCGACTGTAACTGTCGGAAAACCTTCAGTTGAGGAATCTTCATTTGAGACAAAATAGAACTGTAGATTCGATCCCCGAGGCAGCCAGACTAACGTAGCTTCAATATGATATCCTCCATGTTACAGTCGGTAACAAAAGTGTCCGAACACTAGCGAAAATTCCTATCTAAAAAAAGTATGCTTAATACAGTTTTGCTAAATAAATCCTTGTCGAATCCTGTTCTTAGTCAGTGTAAGAACAGGATTCGACAAGGATTGATTTTAAAAAACCGTATGAAATGTACTTTTTTTACATAGGAATTTTTGCTAGTGTTCGGACACCTTTGTTACCGACTGTACATAAAACTAATGCAACGATAAAGTTAAGAATCAGTCTCAAAGCAGATGAATAAGATATACTTTGTCCTAAAATATTTAGGTGAATTTTATCTTTAACACAATTAGATGTATTTGATCGATAGGCTAAGAGCATTTCATTATCATTCGGATGATTCTGCGGAAAATTCGCAGTTCTTGGAATCATTAATTAAAACACGTGTTTAAATTTAAATTTAATCTAAAAGAGATATTAGACCAACTTTTATTTTATCTTTCTGTTGCTTGTGATTTAAACGTAAAACAAAGGTGAATTTGATAACGTTCCGGTGTTCTCCTCTAAAAGATACAGTTCTCTTGCAACTTTTCTCAAATATAATTGGATTATAAATAAAAATTCGCACATTCTTTTTATTATTATTCAGCCATCGTTGTCTAATCAGAAGCATTTTCCGTTACACAAGCCGAATTTAAAAGGTAGGAGATTTTTACAATTTATATGTATGTATATATGTACAGTCGGTAACAAAAGTCTCCGAACATTAGCGAAAATTCCTATATAAAAAAAGTACATATAATACAGTTCTTTTAAATAAATCCTTGTCGAATCCTGTTTTTAGACTAACTAAGAACAGGATTCGACAAGGATTTATTTAAGAAAACTATATTTAGTGTACTTTTTTTTTTATATATATAGGAATTTTCGCTAGTGTTCGGAGACTTTTGTTACCGACTGTATATATCAGTGGCGTATCGTGTATGACGTTTCGGGTATGCTCTATGGTTAGAAACAGCTCGTTTCATGAAAAGCTCATTTTTCTGATTGACTGTTGAAATGTCGTCAAAATAAGCGAATTAACCAATAAAATGATTGAACATCTTTTTTAAAGTACTGTTTCTAACTACCCGAATGGAACATACCCAATCCATCATTCACGGTACGCCATGGTATATATATGTATAGGGTAGGTGTTCCAGTGATTGGCATGCTCCAGTAATTGACATCTATCCCGAAATGATTAATAAATAAGAAAAATAATAAAATCACATATTTTACATATTTTACATATAAGAATTTTAACATTTATGTCAAACACTGGAGCATAGGGAGCTAGTAACTGGTAAAATGAATAACTAGCAGTGTCAAACACTGGACCATAGTGTACCAATTACTAATAAAATGAAAAACTGGCAGTGTCAATTACTGGAACGTTGAGTGGATGTAAAATAAAAAATCATAAAAAAAGAAAAATATTAATTGTTGCAAAAGTATATATTTTAACATATATGTGGTTCTGAATGTCTTTCATACCTTATGTACTAACTTAAGATTTCTAAAAATATTTTCTGATAACTAGAACATTCAAAACATCAGGAGATTGCTCTAAAAGTGTCAATCACTGGTGTACTTACCCTATAAAGAAAAGGGCATTTTGATTAATGACGCAATGCTATTTCTGAAATTTCCCCTACTTTCATGAAACTGTATAATCTAACCACGTCGCTCTGTTTTATAATTGTTTTAGCTTCATGTCAAAGCGTAAAAAACTCAAGGAGCGGAAACTGGTTTCGCTTATTTTATCGTTGTAAACGTGTTTAAAGCCAAGAATAGTTTTAGGCATTTTTTTTCTTTATTAATATCACATAACTTATTAATTGAAAAAAAATTAGGTAGTTATACTATGGCTGCTAAAAGGGCCAAGTGTTTAATTTTCTTTCAATTAAAGAGTTAAGTGTATGAACCTGTTAAGCGACATTTTTAAGAAAAATTAGATGTCTGGAAGAACATATTATGGTCTCTTTTAAATACTGAACATAAAGTTAACACAGTTGTCGGCACAGGAAATTATTATGTACACGGTTTCTGGCTACTCTATTACCTCCTTACTGTTCAATTTCTCAAATATACTAATTTTTCATTTAATATGTTCATTCACAAAGCTCTTCAATTATATTCTGCACTACTAATGCTTAACTAAACTGTTAATCAATGTCTATCTATAGTTCAATAATAATTAAGTTTGACTAGTGTTGAAGTACTGTAAAATATCAGAATAATCTAAATAAACCCAGGAGTTAAAAAAATTATCTAATACATTTTTAGTGATCAAAAGAAGATGTATATATCAAAGTTATTTTTTAACTTTTCCATAAAATTGTACTAAGAATCCTATTACAGCTAGAAATAAAAGGTTTTATACAAAAAATATATATGATATTGGTGGTGGGGGGGGGGGGAGCTAAGCCAACAAAATTGTCCCTAATTATAATATGGATTTGAAGGAATGCATAATTTCATGGGAACATTTATGTATCACTTTGTCCTAAGCGCTGTTTTATGAAAAAATAAATTGTCCTTAATTTTTTATTAATCCGTTAGTAGTCGCTACAAACAGCGCCACCTATTACAGATTGCGCATTTTTTATTTAACTCTCACCAATAATTTTAAGAAGTGATGTGATCGACGTTCCTTCGATTTTATTCGCGTTTTATGTATATCATATGCTACTTCTAAAAATTTTTACAGGCTATTGAATAAAAAAATCTGACAACACTGAAGGATGGGCGGCAAATCGAACAACTAGCGACTACTAACGGGTTAAATGAAATTTGATTTTCAAAGCTCTATGTGTAGGTAAAACTAAATAGATGAGCCATATCTATTAATATAAAAATGTCTAATATAATTCTTGGTATTGAGTGTGCATGATGGACATGATTATGAAAGAAAATTAATACACTCATATCATTTACTACAAAATATCTTTTGTTCATCAGGGGATATTTATAAGAAAAATTTATTGTATTGATATTTCAAATTTATACACAATTTTCTTTAATTTCAAAATTTAATGAAAGTTCTTATTTTCAATACAGATTACTTAAAATAACAATTTCAAAACTCAATGAATTTTCAATAATAAATAGATAGTTCACATATTTCTGATAATATCTGTTTATCACCAATATTATTATCTTGTTTAACGAAAAAGGATAATATGTATAAAAATATGTAACTTTTGTTTTGACAGGTAAGAATATGTAAATATAAATTTGTTCGTTAACTAAACTGCAATTTAAATATAATATTAATAACTGTGTGACTTTTATTTTCAATATATAAAAATTAATATTTTAGCTAGATGCTAGAATATCAATATATAATTGCAATTTAACAAAAAGTGAACGTATACATGCCCTCACTAATTAATTTAACTTGAAGTGTGTAAAATAATTTTTTTACAAGAGTCTATTTTATTAGCTTTTTATTATTATTTTTATTTATTTATTTATAATGCAGAAAGTATATTCGGAACTAAAATAAATAAATAAATAAAGTAAAATCATATTGTTTGGTGAAAAAATATGCTGTAAAATTCAAAATAATTTTTTCTTGTTTATTTATCATTTTTTCTAATAATAAAAACAAGAGCTTATAGTCATTTATTACCATGTTTTTATTAACTTCGATTCTTGTTTGTTTGTTTGTTTGTGGGTTTGTCAGGGACAAATCTTGCAATCGACTTTTATTCCCGACTAGCAAAATATTTGAAATTTTCAGGACAGCTCACAACACGGTGACAATACATTTTTCTAATAATTTTAGTCAACTATTTCTAGTAACGCTGCCTTCGGCAGCGCTTATATGATTCGACAGAAAATTTATTTAACTAACTTCCCGACTAGCTAGACATTTGAAACTTTCAGAATAGTTCAGAACACGGTGAAAATGCATTTTCTTAATACCTTTAGCCAACTGTTTCGGGTTCCTGCTGCCTTCGGCAGCGTTATCAGTACAAAGCTTGCAATCGATTTTTCACTAACTTTCCGACTAGCTAGATATTTGAAACTTTCAGGACAGCTCACAACACGGTGACAATACATTTTTCTAATAATTTTAGTCAACTATTTCAGGTCCCGCTGCCTTCAGCAGCGCTTATATAATTCGACAGAACCTTTATTTAACTAACTTCCCGACTAGCTAGACATTTGAAACTTTCAGAATAGTTCAGAACACGGTGAAAATGCATTTTCTTAATACCTTTAGCCAACTGTTTCGGGTTCCTGCTGCCTTCGGCAGCGTTATCAGTACAAAGCTTGCAATCGATTTTTCACTAACTTTCCGACTAGCTAGATATTTGAAACTTTCAGGACAGCTCACAACACGGTGACAATACATTTTTCTAATAATTTTAGTCAACTATTTCAGGTCCCGCTGCCTTCAGCAGCGCTTATATAATTCGACAGAATCTTTATTTAACTAACTTCCCGACTAGCTAGACATTTCAAACTTTCAGAATAGTTCAGAACACGGCGAAAATGTAATTTTTAAATATTCTTAACCAACTGCTTCGGGTTCCTACTGCCTTTGACAGCGTTACCAGTACAAAGCTTGCAATCGATTTTTCACTAACTTCCCGACTAGCTAGACATTTGAAACTTTCAGGATCGTTCAGAACACGGTGAAAATACATTTTTTTAATACCTTTAGCTTTTATACATATTATCTTGTTTAACGAAAAAGGATAATATGTATAAAAATATGTAACTTTTGTTTTGGCAGGTAAGAATATGTAAATATAAATTTGTTCGTTAACTAAACTGCAATTTAAAAATAATATTAATAACTGTGTGACTTTTATTTTCAATATATAAAAATTAATATTTTAGCTAGATGCTAGAATATCAATATATAATTGCAATTTAACAAAAAGTGAACGTATACATGCCCTCACTAATTAATTTAACTTGAAGTGTGTAAAATAATTTTTTTACAAGAGTCTATTTTATTAGCTTTTTATTATTATTTTTATTTATTTATTTATAATGCAGAAAGTATATTCGGAACTAAAATAAATAAATAAATAAAGTAAAATCATATTGTTTGGTGAAAAAATATGCTGTAAAATTCAAAATAATTTTTTCTTGTTTATTTATCATTTTTTCTAATAATAAAAACAAGAGCTTATAGTCATTTATTACCATGCTTTTATTAACTTCGATTCTTGTTTGTTTGTTTGTTTGTGGGTTTGTCAGGGACAAATCTTGCAATCGATTTTTATTCCCGACTAGCAAAATATTTGAAATTTTCAGGACAGCTCACAACACGGTGACAATACATTTTTCTAATAATTTTAGTCAACTATTTCTAGTCCACAACTGTTTCGGGTTCCTAATGCCTTCGGCAGCGCTATCAGTACAAGGCTTGCAATCGATTTTTCACTAACTTCCCGACTATCTAGACATTTGAAACTTTCAGGCTAGCCTCATAACACGGTGACAATACTTTTTTTAAAACTTTTAGTCAACTGCTTCAGGTCCCTACTGAAGTCGGCAGCGTTTATATGATTCAACAGAAATTTTATTTAACTAACTTCCTGACTAGCTAGACATTTGTAACTTTCACAATAGTTCAGAACACGGTGAAAATGCATTTTTTTAATACTTCTAGCCAACTGCTTCGGGTTCCTGCTGCCTTCGGCAGCGTTACCAGTACAAAGCTTGCAATCGATTTTTCACTAACTTCCCGACTATATTTGAAACTTTCAGGATAGCTCAGAACACGGGGGCAATACATTTTTCTTAATACTTTTAGTCAACTGTTTCAGGTCCCTACTGTATTCGGCAGCGTTCATATGATTCAACAGAAAATTTATTTAACTAACTTCCCGAGTAGCTAGACATTTGAAACTTTCGGAATAGTCTAGAATACGGTAAAAATGCTTTTTAAAAATATTTTTATCCAATTACTTCGGGACCCTGCTGCTTTCGGCAGCGTTTCCAGTACAAAGCTTGCAATCAACTTTTAACTAACTTCCCGGCTATGTAGCCATTTGAAACTTTTATAATAGCTCAAAAGACGATAGCAAGGAATTTTTTTAATACTTTTATTCAATTGCTGGGGTTCCGGCTGCCTTCAGTAGCGTTTATATGATTCAACAGAAAATTTAAAAACATGGTTTATAAAAAAAATTTTATCTTATAATTATTTTATGTTTATTTTAGTTTCTGCTTTGAAATTCTTTTCTAAATTAAAGGCATTGTCCGTTTTAAAACATCGTAAAGTACAAAACTTGTGAATTTAAAAACAAGAAAGGAAAATCATGCAGTACGCATTGATTAGTAACACTTTCTAACTGTACGCAATTGTTGTATCGAATAACTATTAATATTCTTTGTCTACGTTATCGCACAACAGACAGAAGGACTGAAAAACATACAGATAGACTAACTGATTTTAAAATTACTCTTAGGCATTTTGGAAAGTGTTAAAAAGGCTTAACGCAAATCAAAAATGCAGCCGTTAGATTATAATTACAGCTTTTAATCTCTCTAAATATTTTACTATAGCCCTGTAAATCTGAAAGTTAATCATATGATATTCTGCACAAAAATATATTTTAGAATATTAATAATGCATGTCAATGTTTTTAAGATTTTTGTAGTAGAAAGTTTTTAAATATAACTTTTAAAAAAATCTGTCCTAAAACGTAATACATTGGCTTTTTCGTTGTTGTTCTTGTTGTTGTCCCTGTAAACAAACTAGTTGTACAGGGCCTATTAATGACATTTTAAATAGGAAACATTCCATAGGGAAAATGAGTGTATCATTTTTAAAAAATTCTCTGAATATTCACGGATGATAGGAGCCGGAGACAAACAGATGGAAAGGTAGACAATCGGACAGACAGATGCACAAATTGAAATCATATTCCCACTAAAATTATAAGAAAGTGTTAAAACGCTCATTTAAACAAAAATGCAATTCCAGCAAATTTTTGTTAATACCTCTTAATGTAACTGGTTATTTTTGTGTGGCCCTGTAAATCTAATGCTAACCATACTATATTACATAGAAGGCACACTCTTTTGTGCATAGGAATAATATATTTCAATTACATTAAGCTTTGTGGAAAATAAAATTATTAAAATTTGGTTTATGAAAATAACTCTCATACAACACAATGCTTTGGAGTACTTTCAAGTGCCCCTGTCCACAAACCAGTTAGAAATGTACTCTATTTTACATAGGAAACATCCGATAGGGAATAGAATAACATATTAAAATTTCATTAAAGTTTCTATACATTAAAGGTATTGAAATATGATTTATAGAACCTCCTCTCACAGAACACAATGCTTTCGAATATTTTTGGGTGTCCCTGTACACAAACTAGTAGAGGTATCCATTCCATTTTCAATAGGGAACATCCGATAGTGAACTTCACTAAAATATATCGGTTTAAAGAAATTCCATAACTATTTACGGGAATTAGAGCACAGAAAAGCAGACAGAAAGACAGACAGACGGACAGAAAAACAGTCAGACAGATACACAAATTGAAATTATATTCACTCTAAAAAAAAATGATAGAAAGTGTCAAAAACGCTTAATGTAAACGAAAGTACAATTCTAGCATTTTTTTATTAATAGCTCATAATATAATTGAAAATTTTTGTGTCACCCTGTAAATATAATGATAACCGTGCTATGTTGTATGCAAAGCATTCTTTTGTGCATATAAATAAAATATTTCAATTTCCTAAAACTTCATGAAAAGTAATGTTATTAAAATTTGATTTACAGAAATATCTCACAAAGAACGCAATGCTTTGAAGTACTTTTCAGTGCCCCTGTATATAAAACAGAGTTGGTATATAATCTATTTATATACGAAACATCCAATAGTGAACTTGAATAAAATATTTCAATTTCATGAAGATATTGTACAGTAAATGTATGAAAATATGGTTTATAGAAATACCTCTCATAGAAATACCTCCTTTGAAATACTTTCGTGTGTCCCTGTGCACAAACTAGTAGAGGTATAAACTCCATTTCCTAAAGGAAACATCCGATACTGAACTTGAATAACATATATCAGTTTCAAAAAATTCCATAATTATTTACGGGAAGTAGAGCGCGGGCAGACAGACAGACGGACAGACGGACAGATACACAAATTGATATCATATTCACACTTAAAAAAATGTTAGGAAGTGTTAAAAACGCTTAATGTAAACAAAAGTAGAATTCTAATAATTTTTTAATAATAGCTCTTAATATAACAGAATATTTTTCTGTCACCCTGTAAATCAAATGCTAATCATGCTGTATTCTATGTAAAGCATTCTTTTGTGCATATAAATAACATATTTCAATTTCCTAAAACTTCGTGGAAAGTAACGTTATTAAAATTTGATTTATAGAAATATCTCTCATAGAACGCAATGCTTTAGAATACTTTTGAGTGTCCTTGTATATAAAACAGAGTTGGTATTTAATCTATTTTATGCAGGAAAATCCAATAGTGAACTTGAATAACATATTTCAATTTCATTAAGATATGTGTAGAGTAAAGATATGAAAATATGATTTATAGAAGTACCTCTCATAGAACATAATGCATTGAAATACTTTCGGGTGCCCCCGTACACAAACCAGTAGAGGTATAAACTCCATTTTCAACACTGAACATCCGATAGTGAACTGGAATAATATATTTCAATTTCATTAAAATATGTGTACAGTAATAGTATGAAAATACGATTTATAGAAATACCTCTCATAGAACACAATGCTTTAAACTACTTTCGGGTGTCCCTGTATACAAACCAGTATAGGTATAAACTCCATTTTCAAAAAAGAACACCCGATAGTGAACTTGAATAACATATATCTGTTTCAAGAAATTCCACAAATATTTACAGGAATTAGAGCGCTGAGAGGCAGACGGACAGACAGAGAGACAAACCGAAGTCATTAACACTTTTCAACCTTGTTGGGAAGTGTTAAAAATGTTAGAAAGTGTTAAAAATGCTTAATGTAAACGAACGTACACTTTTAGCAAATATTTCTTAATAGCTCTTTATATAACTGAATATTTTTTTGTCACCCTGTAAATCTAATGCTAATCATGCTATATTCTATGCAAAGCATTTTCTTTTGTGCTTATAAATAACGCATTTCAATTTCATAAATCTTCGTGCAAAGTAAAGTTATTAAAATTTAGTTTATAGAAATATCTCCATAAAACGCAACGCTTTGGAATACTTTTGTGTGTCCCTGTACACAAATCAGTGGTATTATATGCTCCATTTTATACAGGAAGCTTCCGATAATGAACTTGAATAACATATTTTAATTTCATTAAGATTTGTGTACAGTAAGGGTATGGAAATATGGTTTATAGAAATGCCTCTCATAGAACACGATGCTTTGAAATACTTTTGTGTGTCCCTGTACACATCAGTGGTGGTATTTACTCCATTTTATACAGGAAACATCCGATAGTGAACTTGAATAACATATTTCAATTTCATTAAGATTTGTGTAGAGTAAAGGTATGGAAATATGGTTTATAGAAATGCCTCTCATAGAACACTATGCTTTGAAATATTTTCTGGGTTCCCTGTACACAAACTAGTAGAGGTATAAACTCCATTTTCAATAGGGAACATCCGATAGTGAACTTGTATAACATATTTTAATTTCATTAAGATTTTCGTTCAGTAAGGGTATGAAAATATGGTTTATAGAAATGCCTCTCGTAGAACACAATGCTTTGAAATACTTTCGGGTGTCCCTGTACACAAACCAGTAGAGGTACAAACTCCATTTTCAATAGGGAACGTCCGATAGTGAACTGGAATAACATATTTCAATTTTATTAAGGTAAGTCTGCAGTAAAGGTATGAAAATATGGTTTGTAGAAATGCCTCTCGTAGAACACAATGCTTTGAAATATTTTCGGGGGTCCCTGTACACAAACCATTAGAGGTATAAACTCCATTTTCAATAGGGAACATACGATAGTGAACTTGAATAACATATATCAGTTTCAAGAAATTCCATAAATATTTACGGGAGTTAGAGCGCGGACAGACAGACAGACAAACCTAAGTCATAAACACTTTTCAACCTCGTTAGAAAGTGTTAATAAAAAAAAAAAGATAGAAAGCAACAGTTTTTCTGCAAACTTATCAAGTTCTCGTGTTTGGAAATAAATGAGCCAGAATTGAATGGACAATATCGGTTTCATGGGTTTTGAGGCTAAATCATACCCAATGATTTCTGATTCTCGATTCTCTGTAAATTTCCCTCTAGATACAAATATTTCCCTACACAATGCAAACATTTTCCCATAAAACATAAATGTAAACATTATAATTCTGCATTTTTCCCTGTAATAGTCACGTGTTAGGGATTTATTATATAACGCTGATAAAGTCCATTGAACGTCATTCACTGCCCCATTTTGACAACTTAGCGCCTCGGCGATTACCAAGTATTTGTTTAAGTATTATCAATTCGGAATTGATAATACGTAAACAAATGCTTGGCAAGAGCTAGAGAGCCTACAAGGAGAGAGGCGACAACAGCGAGTAAGCTTCTCATTGGCTTAGATTTTTTTTTTTTTTTTGACAAAAATCCTCCTTTAAAAGTGTTTTTGATGGCTTTAAAGCACTGTGCTCGAAACTATAGCTGAAATGAAGGATTATTACCAAAAAACAATGATATCTGTAAATGTTTTGCTGTTGATATTCGACTGCGAAGTGTTCGAATTTTTCTACCAAAACCCAGTTTGGTAGAAAAAATGTCTGCTACGAGCATGCGCCGTAGAGTAATTTCATCATTTGTCGTCTCTCTCCTTGGAGGCTCTCTAGCAAAAGCCAAGGCACTAACTTACGAAAATGAGGCAGTGGATAACGTTTCTTGTTATTTATCCATAATGCTTTGCTGCGCTCTAGCTTGCCGCTTATTGGCACTTTGCAGTATTGGCGCTGTTATCGATGCCCGAAAATTTAACGTTACATTGAGCCGCTTAATATGTACGCGCTTTGCTGGACTACTCAAAAGCGTATCACTAGTGCGAAGTAAAATCCATTCCACTCCACTCCACTCCATGTCCTGTCTAAGTCAATGACATTCTAGCTCAATGGTCTGAGTAAATATTTGCAAGAAATTGGTTTATGTTAATGCTTGCATCGTTAGAATTATTAAAGCATTCTGGCAACAGCTTTAAGTTATTTTGTGGTGTGTTTTGCATATATTTTAATAAAAATGTAAATATTTACCTCGTGATTGTCGAAACAAATAAAAAAAATTTAATCATTTCGATGCTTTTGCAATAAATTAATTGTGTATGATGTGTAATTTTAAAAATGTAAAGTCTTTCGCCGTTGAATGGAAGAGATTATTACAATGCTCGTTTTTATTATGTAGTGTTAATTTCAGTGGCATAGTCTTATTTCGAACATTTATAGAGTACTTAACAAATTTACGTATGACTGATCTACACAAGGTAAGTGATTCATCTTTATTTAGTATATTTTACCAGCATCGTTTCTTGAAATAGATTATAATGTAAGATTCCTTGTTTTTTTTTTTTTTTGTTTTTTTTTTTGTGAAAAATATAATAATTATTTTTTTAAGAACGCTTATATATGTATATATATAAATAATTTCGAGGGTAAAATAATATCTTTTCAGTAACAGCTATAAACAGAAATTTTAAACTGCGATTGATAATGTGTGCAAATGATTTTTATTTTAGTTGCATAAAGGACATTATAAAATGAATCGCAGTAAATTGATGTGTATTAATTTCATGAAGTGAATATTAGAATAATATTTAATGTTGCAGTTTGCCTTTTTTTTTTTTTTTTTTTTTTTTTAAATTAACTTCTTATGATTCTTATGGTATATTTTTATAACAAAATAATAAAATGTTTGTCTAGTTTTTCCGATTTCACATACAGGTATATATATGAAAGCAATCTATTGTACGGTTTTCTTTAAGAATGATTTTTCTTTTTTTAGTTTAACTCTGTTATTATAATAATAAAAAATGCATAATTTATGATGTCACGGCAGAATTAAAATACAATGAAGTTTGAAAGATGTAAATTGATAAGTATAGTTGGAAATTATTTTTAATCCGTGCAAATTGCATATATTTTTCTCTCTTGTTTTTATATACCTAAAGCATCGCGTTAAAACGATAAATCCCTTCAAAAAAAAAAAAAAAAAAACTTGTGTTTTAGAGGGGGGGGGAGGGGGAGGGCAGAAAATAAATTAAAAATAAATAAATAAATAAAGTAGTATTTTACTTACAGTTTACACCAGTTTTTTTTTTTTTTTTTTTTTTTTTTTTTTTTTAACGCTTTTAACAAGGTGAGAGAAAATGTTTAGTTTTAATTGTCTAATAAATTAATATTAGCTATTGGGGGGTTGACTACAGCATGTTTCATATATCCAAAATGGTGTATGTAGCATTTATAGTCCATTTTCTGAATATACAAAATCAAAAGAGATCTCTTATATGATAAGAGTGGTAATTTTTAAAACATAAATTGTTGAGCACTATTTTAAACATAATATAATGTAACAAAATACATTTTTCATTTAAGTAAAAATATTAGCATATTACTCATACATATGTAGGACCACGCGAAATAAATTTTTTGCATTAATTTGTACAGGCAGAATTTTCTGGAAGAGTATTCATTTATATTATGCATATGTTCAAACGAAATACGTAAGTTTAAATAACTTTTAAGTTACGCATATATAATTCTTAAGTTCTTATACAGCAAACATAAAAATATTTTTATTCGATGTTAATTATGTAAATATTTTTATAATTTTCTTTTTCTTCGGATAAAGAATATTTTGTAAGAATACTGGGTATACGTAAAGTAGTATACAGGGTCACACAATGAAATCTAAACACACTTTGATAATTCATGGATAGATTACTCGAAAGTATAGTGAAATTGCTCTGATAGTACACATATATTGAAGAGCACTGGAGAATTCCTTATATATATATATATATATATATATATATATATTTTTTTTTTTTTTTTTTTTTTTTTTTTTTTTACGACCAATAAACTATTCGAGTGTTCTATGCCTCGGTGGGATGGCCTCTCTGAAGACCATTCTAAGGGATTTTAGCCCTTACTCATGTTAGACTCGGAGATAAACGACTAAAAACTCCGAACGCCTAGGCTGATATGGGCGCGATGTAGATTCGAACTAGAATCCAGCACGGGTTGGGTTTTACCCGACTCGAACCCGATAAGATAAAAACAATTCCATTGACCCAAAAATCTCTCGAATAGCACGAAACCAACAAAAGAAATTCACACCAAAAAAAAAATTATAAATAAAATCAGTATAAATTTAAAACTTTGTTGACCATGCGAATTTGATGAACACCTTTGCAATTTAAAATTTATTAAAATGGCTAAATAATATTGCATAATTTATTTATACCTATCTTTGATGATTATATATTTCTCTCTGTGACATCTTCTTGAGCTTCATCTTCAAGACTTCAAACTAACTGTTTTTTAGATGAAATAATTATCTTGTCTTTCACACTTTTTTTTTTTTTTTAACCTTTTCTCTGACCGCCGCATATTCTTTATTTCAACATACGCTATCTTCACCAGAATTTTCAATGAACTGGAATATTTTTACAACATTGCATTCGATAAAAGAGTCAGAATAAATTTTAGCACTGTTGCCTATTGTTTTCTAAATTTTATTATTATTTTACTTTAATAATAAATATCGTCTGCCCATAAGCACAGTTTATTTTCATTTTACATTAAAAATCACCTGTCGAAGTTCAGAAATAAAGCAAAGGATAGAAAAATGCTTTATTATAATTGCATCAAAAGTACTTGAATTTAATAGCATCTTTTGAAAAAGTAAAAAATAACAATAATAATAATTAAATATGACAATTCACTTACGAAAAATTTGAGCATTTCTGATGTTCTTAAAAAAAAAAAAAAAACTAGTATGATGTGGCCACCACATGACTTTCTTCTATATAATTTTACACAAAATTTATTCAATATAAATTATTTATTAAGTTATCAAATTGCTTTCTAGTATAAATGCAAATGATATTTACCTGACAGTATTATATTATCACAAAATGCCGAAATATGTCAATTTTTTGCATATCAGAGGAAAAGATTTTTTTCCTTTATTTTTTACTTTCTTCTATTATGTAATATAGAGAAAGTATTGGGTTCGTGAAAATTTTCGACCTTCGTTTTTTGATGGATTTACATGTTTTGGGATGTCCTGAACACGAATTGATAGTTTTTAAAAAATGTCTGTCTGTGTGTATCACGATTTTTGTGGACACTGTAGCTTACGAACCAATGAATGAAATTTAACCAAACTTGGTATTTAATTGTACCCTCACATAAACTAGTGCTGATTACATTTGGGGATCAATCTCTCAACAGGTGGCGCTGTGATCGCATTTTTTCTAAATTTTTAACATGGCAATATAGGACAAAATTTCGTGTAAATGTACATAATGAGAGTTATTTTTAACTTGTGATTGTAAAATTAATATGAATTATTGATAATAGTAGTAGTTAACTAAGAAAACTAGTATGTTGTGGCCACCACAAGACTTTCTTCTATATTTACCTATACATATTCAATCAGTAACGATATTTAAAAAAAAAAAAAAATTGCGATTTTTTCTGTTTTTTTTTTTGTTGTTGTTGTTAAAAGTTAAAAAAAATCGATAACTTTGTTTTAAATTATCACAGATTTATGGTTCAACCATTCGTTTTAAAGGTATTGACGAGACCTTTCGAAAGATACCCATCTTGAAACTTTGCCCCCCCGGTTGGGTACTTCCCCCCCCCCGGGGGGGGGGAACCGATGCCCCCACATGCACAAAAAATTTTTCCCAGTTAACTATTACTATTATCAACGAGACCTTTCGAAAGATACCCATCTTGAAAATTTACTTCCCCGGGGGGGGTACTTTCCCTCCAGGGGGGGGGAACCGATGCCCCCACATGCACAAAATTTTTTTCCTAGTTAACTATTACTATTATCAATAATTCGTATTAATTTTACAATCACAAGTGTAAAATAACTCTCTTTATGCCCATTTATATGGAATTTTGTCCTATGCTGCCATGTTAAAAATTTGCATAAAATGCGATCACAACGCCACCTGTTGAGCGATTGATCCCAAAATCTAATCAGCACCATTTTATGTCAGGGTGCAACTAAATACCAAGTTTGGTTAAATTTCATTCATTGGTTCGTGAGATACAGCGTCCACAAAAAAATGATACAGACAGACAGACAGACATTTTCTAAAAACTATTAATTCGTAACCTAGACATCCCAAAACATGTAAATCCATCAAAAAACGGAGGTCGAAAATTTTCGCGAATCCAATACTTTCTCTATATTACATATAGAAGAAAGTAAAAATTATGTGCATGTGGGGGCATTGCTTTCGCCCTTGGGGGGGGGGGGTTAAATTTTCAAGATGGGGATCTTTCGAAAGGTCTCGTCAATACCTTTAAAATGAATGGTTGAACTATAAATCTGTGGTAATTTAAAACAAAGTTATCGATTTTTTTTCTTTTAACGAAAAAAAAACAGATTTTTTTTTTTTTTTTTTGTTAAATATTGTTACTGAGTGAATTTGTATAGGAAAATATAGAAGAAAGTCTTGTGGTGGCCACAACATACTATTTTTTTTTTCTTTTTGTTAAAAGATTAAAAAAAAAAAAATCGATAACTTTGACTTAAATTATCACAGATCTATAGTTCAACCATTCGTTTTTAAGGTATTGACGAGATCTTTCGAAAGATACCCATATTGAAAATTTACTTCCCCATGGGGAGGAAGTAATGCTTCCAAATGCACAAAATTTTGTTCCTATTTAACTACTACTATTATCAATAATTCATATTAATTTTACAATCACACGATTAAAATAACTCTCATTATGTACATTTATACGAAATTTTGTCCTTTACTGCCATGTTAAAATTTTAGAAAAAAAAATGCGATCACAGCGCCACCTGTTGAGCAGTTGTTCTAATCAGCACCAGATTATGTCAGGGTCCAACTAAATACCAAGTTTGGTTAAATTTCGTTCATTGGTTCGTGAGATGCAGCGTCCACAAAATTTGCGATACACAGACACACAGACATTTTCTAAAAACAGTCACATCATGTTCAGGACATACCAAAACGTGTAAATCCATCGAAAACTGTTCGAAAATTTTCACGAATCCAATACTTTCTCTATATATACATATAGAAGAAAGTAAAAAAAATTGTTAAAAGTATTTTTATAAAAACTATTATTTGGCATAGTTATTTGTGCGAGGTGTATTGGGGAGTGGAGGATATTCTACTTACATTTTAAAAACGTTTAAGGCTGTTATTAAATTGAATTAAAAATATTTTTCAAATAATTCGTAGACCTTTCATCCACACCATTTTTTGAAACTTATCGATCTAAGAATTTTCAAGTGACAGACAACTGCGTGTGGCAGAATACTAAATTGGTAATGGGCTCTTCCCGCCGTCGTCTGCTCAATCCCGTGATAGAGGAAAACGAATAATCGAATTCTGAGAATCGAATTCAATTAAATATTGTTCTTAAGAACAAAAATTCTAATATTTAATATAAAATAAAATAAAAGTGATATTGTGCATTTGCAAACAGTAGAATAATTGTATTTGTAAATTTAATAATTTTTAAAAAACATTTTATATGTTTATTTATTTTTACCTATAAGAATCGATTTTTGTATATTGTAATGTAACTGTAACGTTAACTGATCTAGCAATAAATAATAGCTTCTTGTGGAATGTTTATGGATTATAATTTGAAATATTGAAATGTTTTCATTTAATTTAATTGCATAAAGGTGTTACAACAAGTTAATTAACTTAGTTACTGGTCTAAATGGATTTACGCAGTACGCTATTGCACTTTCACTGATTTAAGTACCAAAAATCAGAGTATTAAACATGCTCTTCATGAACATCAATAACAAATATTAACTAAATGATGATTGTAAATGTATACAGCAAACAAAAGATGATGAATAATGATATAAAATGGATTAAAAATGATGATGTATAAAAAATAATACAGATTAAATACGATTGATCAAAAATAAGAATAGAAAATGTTATTTCAGTAATCGCTATAGATAAACAAGACTTTGTCTGCTATTTATTTTTCCTCTATCATGTGACCTCTGACGTCAGGTGGGAAGTGCCCATTGCTATTATCAGAAGGGCTCAAACGTTCCGTTGCCGGATGCCAAGTTCGAGTCCTGGTTCAGACATGGATGTTTGTAATAGTTCGAGATCCACTTCAAGCAGTAGATCTGGGTCTAATATAGTCTAATGAGCTTGGAAGTTCACAAACACTCAAACTGAAACCTACTGCTATTTAGTTTTAAGTTATGGAATTGAGTTATAATTTGGTATTAAGTTATAATCAGAAAATGTTCGCCTGCTAATTTATGTTTTTAAAGCAGATAGCAATCAACCAAAAGAAAAAAAAAAAAAAAAAGATTTTCGTTATATGAGGAATTCAAACTTGGAATTACAGGAAAATCTTAGTTTGAGAAATTCGACTCATAAACATTACTTGCTGAGAGAAAGTAATAATCATTTATAAGTAATTTTCCTGGACATGTTATAAAACACTTCCACCAGTAACTTTTAATAGAAAAGATTGCATTCGATGAATTTTGGGTAGCTCTATATTTTATCTGTAAATGATATATATACACATCGCATGAAGAGCTTAAATTTAACACAATATTAGTAATTAAAATAAATAAATAAATAAATAACATAACGCTACTTGAAGTGGTATTTTGGCCATTTCAAACCGTAGCCACTAACATATTCGAATTCGTTTCGAATTTCTGGCGTTTACCATTAAAAATCCATAAAATAACTATACAAATTACGTAATTATAATTAATAGCAAGCGCATAAAGTTTTGAGGGATCATTTAGAGTGACGCTACAAGCTGTCCTTAAAAAGCAGAAATCATTCCAAGGTAGCACAAAAATTATACCTGCTATTTTATTAACTGTCTTCAAATGAGGAAGCTGGGCGTTAATGGGCTAAATAAATATTCTTCGTCTAAAATTCTCAATTTTAAGCGATTTCTTGGATTCTTTAACTGGAGATAGGTGAAGAGTAATCGTGGACTATATCCAATTTCTTCTGCAGTCTTTTTTTTTTTTTTTTTTTTTTCAGTAGCTTACCACATAGTACATAAAAAATTGATAAGTAATTATTCCCGACCGTAACATAGTCTGCCAAAATGTATTGCACAGAAATTAGGAAATAAATGACTGTCATTAAAAATTAGTAGTTACTTAATTACATAGAAACTAATCGTCATATAGATTATTGAGTTCAGAAAAAATTCCATTTCTCTCTTGATACAGAATTTTTAAAAAAGATAGACCAACATTTTTAATTTATTTCGATATTTAATGCTCCTTAATTTTTTTTTTCTTAACTCGGAATTAACATATTTATTAGTTGACATAGGTTGACGTTTTAATTAATATTTCAGCAATTATTTGTAATTTTTTTTTTATTTATTAATTTATTTATTTATTTATTTTATTATTATTATTATTTTTTTTTTTTTTTTTTTTTTTTTTTTTTTGTATCCCCACAGCAAGGCTTCTCAGCACCTGCATGTCGATTTTCGTAATTCTATGCTTTGTGAGGGCTGAACGTATAAATGCACAAACAAATATCATTTATTATAATAGATTACCAAAGTTACCAATTACATATAGCTTACCAGCAGAAAAAATGACTTATACCTTTCTTATTTGTAATAACTTTAAAATTAATATTTGAAACGAATAAAACTGCCTTGTTTGTATAATACCAAAGGGATGAAATGATAGCTATGTACATTTTCGATTTAATAATTCGCTTTATTGCACTCTACGAAGTACTTTATAAAAATCTGCATAAAACTTTCTTTTTAAAAATAATGCAATAACCGTACACTTTGTATTCCTTTATTATATAAAATAAACAAGTTATATTTTAATATATGAAATAAAAATATTTATTTGTTAGATCTAAGCAATTTTTTATTAAAAATATGTATTCTGCATTGGGTTAATTCCATCTTTATATGGAATTACTGCTTCAATGCGCAATGGCATAGTGTTTAAATATAATACAGTGTTTTAATATAAATCTCAGAAATTTCAATGTGCCAAGTATCACAAATAATTTTTTCTAGTTCTGGCAGAGTTGTAGGCTGTAAATTTCGAATCGTCTCCCCTCTCCCCCGCCTTTTTATGAACGAAACATTTTCGAATGGATCGCGATAAGGACTATTTCCATGTCTGGTAAAGAAGAAATTCTACTATATCCTTTGTGGGATTTAACTTAATAATATGAAAAAAGATGTGATTACTTACAGAATTGTGGGTTCGTATGGAAATGGATAGGGAATTTTGACAATCTGAAGGGAATAAACTTACCACAGATGCCAAGTAGTAAGGTGCATTATCATCTTGAAATGCTGTTTGCGGAAATGTCCAAGATACCTCCAAAATAGTCGGTCAGGCACCACTTTTATGAAGATTGTGTTTTATTTCGAGTTAATCGATCCCTTGAGAATAAAAATTTACCGACTGTTTGAAAAGTTATGCACCTCCGTACCATAATGTATCACTGTTTTAAAAGTGCGATTTTTATTAAGTCGGTCATATTTTCGTCATCAAACCTGCTTGTTTCCGTCAGCTCGAAATAAGTTAAACTTGAGGCATCAGATACAATTACTTCAGCCTAATGATTAATTGATCATTTTTTAATTTTTTTAACCCTCTAAAGTCTCGCTTTCCTAATTCTTTTCATTAAGAATGGATTTTTTTTTTTTTTCAGATTTTCTGTCATGTAAACCTGCTTTGTTCAATTGTTGCTGCAATGTTGTTAAAGAAATTATGCTGATAAACACTTTTTCTGAATCTCTTTTATGTTCTAAATGTAATACAAACCGATTTTATACGCAATGGCTTTTTAACTTACGGTCATCTCGTTTTGATGAGCAACATGGCCGCCTAAAGCCAAATTTCCAATTTAAACGGCCAAAAAATTTATTTTTTGCTGAAAATCCTTTTACCAATATTTCGTTAACATTTAATTATTTTGTCATCTCACGTATTAAAATATTTTTTTTTTTTTTTCATTCAAAAAATAATACTTTTTGTGGCATCGTAAACTGCCTTATTCTTACCATTTTTGAAATAATTTCTAAAATTAAAATTTTCCTGAAAATTGCATTTTGTTTTTAACACTGGACTCAAAGCTAAAGTGTATGTGGTGGACAATATAATAAAATCTGTTCGAAAATTTGCTTTTTAAACGAAAAATTTGGCGGTTGTAGAAGGTGGAAAGGAAAATATTCAAGAGCGACTTTTTTTTTTTTTTTGGTCGCTTAGTGTATATATTGATATAAAGAAATTTCTTTTTCTTTTATACAGCGTTACATAACCATCATTGTACTGATGCATATTAATTTTTACTATATACTGCATAGTGCTTCTTACAATTGAAATACAGTTACAAAAAAAATTTAATATACATAAATAGATTTTTTTTTATGAGATAAAAAGTGAAAATACTCAATGAATTACTGTTATTGTTACACATTTTTTTTTTTTTTTTTTTTTTTTTTTTTTGAAATGTAAATATAGCTTAGAAATGTCATACAACAATGTCTTCCAAATTCTTCTCATTCCCTTATACAGCACATTCCTTAACATAAAGGGTCCGCGGTAGCCCAGTCGGTAGAGCGCCGGCCTCGTAATTGGGAGATTGCGGGTTCGGTACTCGAGCCGGCCAAAGACCGTCTTGTACACTAATGGTGGCTGGTGCACGTTAAGTCTGTCGTGGCCGCAATGTCCTCCATGTTCCCATCAGAAATTATACCTCTGGGGGTCACCGAAGCGGGAGAGCCATCCCTTCCGGTGAGGATCAAAATTGTGATGGCATGCCTCCGGACCACCTCTAGGAGTCCCAGACCGTCGCCAATTGCCCATCTGCGCAGCACTTGTGCGACGTTACACCAAACCATCCATCCTTAACATAAAGAGATTGTATTTTCTGTTTTATACGGCTGGATGGGTAAACCCATCCAGAAACTACTGTCTCTTTTATCCGTTTGCTTGGCGCAGCATGTCCAACTTTGGACCTTGCGCCAAAAAAAGGCCATTCAACCAACCAACCAACCAACCTGTTTTATACGGCTTTATATGACGTTCATTGAATTCCTCCATATTCACTATACACTGTGTACTGACGGTTCTTGGAATTCAAATGCAATAGCATGAATTTTTTATCTATACATATAATAAAATAAGATGTTTGTGTGTGTGTGTGTTATTATGTATGTATGTCCGGAGCATTTTAGGAAAACGGCTGATCGCAGAGCTACACAAATTTGCATGGAGGTTCGTAATGACCTCTCCTGATGCACCTCGAAGCCCGATTTTCAAACTTTTTATTAGTTTTCTTTTAATTAGAAGTTGTTGTTTTTTTATTATTGAAATTGGATTTTGTCATAGTGTTTCCGTGTCACGCTAAAAAACAAGGCGTTTTCATTTGGAAGCAAATGTGAGGCATTCCTTATGTTGGTCAATAGCTCAGTGGGTTAAAGCGTCAAGTTGTTAATGCGATGGTCGTGGGTTCGATACTCGGGGACGGATGTGTTACCTTTTTTGAAGATAATTAATAGATAAGATACCAATTGTAAAAGAAAACATTTCATTGTCTATACAGTATCCTAAGAAATTCTGATTAGATTTTTTAAAAGCTTTGTTTTAGTTACTAAAACGCACAAAATAAAATTTAAGTGGGAAAAAAAAAAAAAAAAAAAAACACTGGAGCCCTAAAAATTTTTAAATAAATATTTATTCTTGAAAAAATATGGCTATAAAAAACCGACGTGTCATCAATAAGTAAATTTTAAAGAAAAATATAGATGTTTCACAATTGCAAGCGATGAAATATTTTAACTACTCAAAATATTTTAAAAAGCATTCGAGAACAAGATTCGAGATTATTTTTATATTTGTTAGATTTTTTATTTCTTTTCTTTTTTTATTAATTAAATATGAAAATAAAATTTAATATGAAAATAATTTCCTTGTAATATCTTGAAAATTATAGCCATTTAAATATTAGTTTTAAATTTAATTGTTGTCAAAAATGTTTTCCAATTTTATGTTTTCGACAAAAAAAAAAAAAAAAAATTCTCACTCCAATAATGAAATTTTGCTACTGAATAATGAAACTAAAATATTTAATAGATGTTGAGATACAGTCATCTTTGAAATTATAGTTCCTAAACAATTAACAAATCTACCTTTCGCCGATAAATACCCAAATTGAAATACCCGGAATAGACCTTTCTACAGCCAGTGGTAACCTGGACCCGATGCAATGCGGGCGGAAAAAGACCTGCCGTAGGCAGCAAGTACCCGAAGCAAGATTTAGAGCGATTTCAATGTGGGTAATATTTTTTTCTTAGTTTTTATTTATAATGTGATACAAAAAATAAACAGTGATTCAATTCTTTTGAAAAATCATTTAAATATGGTGACCAGCGAAAAGAGCGTAGCCTGCTTGTAATTTAAATATAATTTTTTCGTATGAGATGGAAATTCAAAATTTCTCAACGCGCATTAATTATTAATATTGTTACTCTTATTTTATGAAATGAAGATATATCTTAGGAATGTCGTATGACGCAGTCTTCTAAATGTTTTTCAATTTTTCATTGAGGACATTCCTTCAAATAAAGAGAATATATTTTCTGTTTTATACAGCGTGATATGACGTTCATTATATTGATGCATATTAATTTTCACTATATGCTGTATACTGAAGGTTACTGAAGTTGAACTGCAATGACATTGAATTTTTAATAATTTAAATATGAGATTAAAATTGAAAATGCTTAATGCATCTTAATTATTGTTATTGTTATTCATATTTTTTGAAATGGAAATACAGCTTAGAAATGTTACATAACTCATCTGTCTTCAAATTTTTCTCAGTTGCTTATAAAGCACATTCCTCAATAGGGTAAGTGCTCCAGTGATTGGCATGCTCCAGTAATTGACATCTTTCCCGAAATAATTAATATATAAGAAAAAAAAATAAAAGCACATATTTTACACATAAGAATTTTAACATTGTATGTCAAACACTGGAGCCTAGGTTGCAAATAACTGGTAAAATGAAAAACTAGCAGTGTCAACACAGGAGAATAGGATGCTAATTACAGGAAAAATGAAAACTGGCAGTGTCAATTACTGGAACATTGAGTGGGTGTCAAATAAAAATTCATAAAAAAATGTTAGCGAATGTATGTATTTTAACATATGTGTGGTTCTGAATGTTTCTCATGACATATATATTAATTTAAGATTTCCAAAAATAGTTTCTGATGACTAAAACATTAAAAACATCAGAAATTGTTCTAAAAGTGTCAATCACTGGAGCACTCACCCTATAAAGAGAATATATTTTCTCTTTCACACGGCGTTATATGACGTACATTGTACTTTTTCATATTAATTTTCAGCATATTCTGTTTGAAGACTTTATTTATAATTTAAATGTAGTTACATTGTAAATAACATTGAAATTTATTAACTAATATAATTCTGTCGGGGTAGATAGAAACTGAAAATGCTCAATGCATGTTAATTATTACTATTTTTATTCATTTTTTTTTTTTTTTTTTTTTTTTTTTTTTTTTAATGAAAATATAGCTTAGGAATGTCATATATCTCTGTCTTCCAAATTTCTCTAAGATCCTTATAAAGCACTTTCCTTAATATAAAGAGATTATATTTTCTCTTTAATAAGACGTTATATGACGTTCATGGTACTTTTTCATATTAATTTTCACTATTTTCTGTTTAATGACTTTTCTTCGAATTTAAATGTAATGACATTGAATTTTTAATAACTAAATTATAATTCTTTCGTGGGAGGTGGAAACTGAAAATCCTCAATGCATGTTAATTATTACTATTATTATACGTATTTTTTTTAAATGAAAACATAGCTTAGGACTGTCATGCATCTCTGTCTTCCAATCCTCACTAACTTGCTTATAAAGCAAATTCCTTAACGTAAAGAGATTATATTTTCCCTCTTATACGGCGTTATATGACGTTCATTGTCTTCTTTTTCATATAAATTTAACTATATACTACTGCATAGTGCTTATCACTAAAATATAATGTCATTAAATTTTTAATAGTTTAATTATAATACCCTTCGTATTACATAGAAACTTCAAATGTTTAATGCATCCTAATTATTACTATTGTTATTCATATTTTTTGAAATGAAAATATAGCTTAGGAATGTCATACAACTCTGACTTCCAAATTTTTCTCAGTTGCTTATAAAGCACATTACTTAATATAAAGAGATTACATTTTCTCTTTCATACGGCGTTATATGACGTTCATTGTGTAATTTTTCATATAAATTTAACTATATGCTTCTTATCACTGAAACGTGATAACATTCAATTTTTTTTAGTTTAATTATAATTATTTTGTATTACATAAAAACTGAAATAGCTCAATGCTCTTAATTTTTACTATTGTTATTCAAATTATTTAAAATGGATATACACCTTAGGAATGTTATAGAACGCTGTCTTCCAAATTTTTCTCAGTTGCTTATAAAGCACATTCCTTAATAGAAAGATTATATTCTCTATTTTATACGGCGTTGTATGACGTTCATTGTGTAGTTTTTCATATAAATTTAACTATACGCTTCTTATCACTGAAATGTGACAACATTCAATTTTTTATAGTTTTATTATAATTCCTTTGTATTACATAGAAACTGAAAATGCTCAATGCTCTTAATTTTTACTATTGCTATTCAAACTATTCAAAAGGTAAACACTGCTTAGGAATGTCACACAACGCTGTCTTCCAAATTTTTCTAAGTTGCTTATAAAGCACATTCCTTTATATAAAGAGATTATAATTTCTATCTTATACGGCGTTGTATGACGTTCATTGTATATTTTTTCATATAAATTTAACTATATGTTTCTTACCACTGAAACGTGACAACATTCAATTTTTTATAGTTTAATTATAATTCCTTTATATTACATAGAAACTGAAAATGCTCAATGCTCTTAATTTTTACTATTGCTGTTCAAACTATTTAAAAGGTAAACATTGCTTAGGAATGTCATACAACGCTGTCTTCCAAATTTTTCTAAGTTGCTTATAAAGCACATTCCTTAATATGAAGAGATTATATATTATCTTTTATACCGCGTTATATGACGTTCATTGTGTAAGTTTTCATATAAATTTAACTATATGCTTCTTATCACTAAAATGTGACAACATTCAATTTTTTATAGTTTAATTATAATTTCTTTGTATCGCACAGAAACTGAAATTGCTCATTGCTCTTAATTTTTACTATTGTTATTCAAATTATTTAAAATGGATATACACCTTAGGAATGTCATAGAACGCTGTCTTCCAAATTTTTCTAAGTTGCTTATAAAGCACATTCCTTAATATGAAGAGATTATATTTTCTCTTTTATATGGCGTTATATGACGTTCATTGTGTAGTTTTTCATATACATTTAACTATATACAATTGCATATTGCTTCTTATCACTGAAATGTGATGTCATTCAATTTTTTATAGTTTAATTATAATTTCTTTGTATTACATAGAAACTGAAAATGCTCAATGCTCTTAATTTTTACTATTGTTATTCAAATTATTTAAAATGGATATACACCTTAGGAGTGTCATAGAACGCTGCCTTCCAAATTTTTCTAAGTTGCTTATAAAGCACATTCCTTAATATGAAGAGGTTATATTTTCTCTTTTATACGGCGTTATATGACGTCCATTGTGCAGTTTTTCATATAAATTTAACTATATGTTTCTTACCACTGAAACGTGATAACATTCAATTTTTTATAGTTTAATTATAATTCCTTTATATTACATAGAAACTGAAAATGCTCAATGCTCTTAATTTTTACTATTGCTATTCAAACTATTTAAAAGGTAAACATTGCTTAGGAATGTCATACAACGCTGTCTTCCAAATTTTTCTAAGTTGCTTATAAAGCACATTCCTTAATATGAAGAGATTAATATTTTATCTTTTATATGGCGTTATATGACGTGCATTGGGTAGTTTTTCATATGAATTTAACTATATGCTTCTTATCACTAAAATGTGACAACATTCAATTTTTTATAGTTTAATTATAATTTCTTTGTATCGCACAGAAACTGAAATTGCTCATTGCTCTTAATTATACTATTGTTATTCAAATTATTTAAAATGGATATACACCTTAGGAGTGTCATACAACGCTGCCTTCCAAATTTTTCTAAGTTGCTTATAAAGCACATTCCTTAATATGAAGAGGTTATATTTTCTCTTTTATACGGCGTTATATGACGTTCATTGTGTAGTTTTTCATATACATTTAACTATATACAATTGCATATTGCTTCTTATCACTGAAATGTGATATCATTCAATTTTTTATAGTTTAATTATAATTTCTTTGTATTACATAGAAACTGAAAATGCTCAATAATCTTAATTTTTACTATTGTTATTCAAATTATTTAAAATGGATATACACCTTAGGAGTGTCATAGAACGCTGTCTTCCAAATTTTTCTAAGTTGCTTATAAAGCACATTCCTTAATATGAAGAGGTTATATTTTCTCTTTTATACGGCGTTATAAGACGTCCATTGTGCAGTATTTCATATAAATTTAACTATATGTTTCTTACCACTGAAACGTGATAACTTTCAATTTTTTATAGTTTAATTATAATTCCTTTATAATACATAGAAACTGAAAATGCTCAATGCTCTTAATTTTTACTATTGCTATTCAAACTATTTAAAAGGTAAACATTGCTTAGGAATGTCATACAACGCTGTCTTCCAAATTTTTCTATGTTGCTTATAAAGCACATTCCTTAATATGAAGAGATTATATTTTATCTTTTATACGGCGTTATATGACGTGCATTGTGTAGTTTTTCATATAAATTTAACTATATGCTTCTTATCACTAAAATGTGACAACATTCAATTTTTTATAGTTTAATTATAATTCCTTTATATTACATAGAAACTGAAAATGCTCAATGCTCTTAATTTTTACTATTGCTATTCAAACTATTTAAAAGGTAAACATTGCTTAGGAATGTCATACAACGCTGTCTTCCAAATTTTTCTAAGTTGTTTATAAAGCACATTCCTTAATATGAAGAGATTATACTTTCTCTTTTATACGGCGTTGTATGACGTTCATTGTGTAGTTTTTCATATAAATTTAACTATATGTTTCTTACCACTGAAACGTGAAAACATTCAATTTTTTATAGTTTAATTATAATTATTTTGTATTACATAGAAACTGAAAATGCTCAATGCTCTTAATTTTTACTATTGTTATTCAAATTATTTAAAATGTATATACACCTTAGGAGTGTCATAGAACGCTGTCTTCCAAATTTTTCTAAGTTGTTTATAAAGCACATTCCTTAATATGAAGAGATTATACTTTCTCTTTTATACGGCGTTGTATGACGTTCATTGTGTAGTTTTTCATATAAATTTAACTATATGCTTCTTATCACTGAAATGTGACAACATTCAATTTTTTATAGTTTAATTATAATTCCTTTGTATTACATAGAAACTGAAAATGCTCAATGCACTTAATTTTTACTATTGCTATTCAAACTATTCAAAAGGTAAACACTGCTTAGGAATGTCACACAACGCTGTCTTCCAAATTTTTCTAAGTTGCTTATAAAGCACATTCCTTTATATAAAGAGGTTATAATTTCAATTTTATACGGCGTTGTATGACGTTCATTGTATATTTTTTCATATAAATTTAACTATATGATTCTTATCACTGAAATGTGATAACATTCAATTTTTTATAGTTTAATTATAATTTCTTTGTATCGCAAAGAAACTGAAATTGCTCATTGTTCTTACTTTTAATATTGTTATTCATGTTATTTAAAATGGAAATACTGCTTGCGAATGTCATACAACGCTGTCTTCCAAATTTTTGTAGGTTGCTTATAAAGCACATTCCTTAATATGAAGACATTACATTTTCTCTTTTACACGGCGTTATATGCCGTTCATTGTGTAGTTTTTCATATAAATTTAACAATATACAATTGCATATTGCTTCTTATCAATAAATGTCATATCATTCAATTTTTTATAGTTTAATTATATCTTCGGTGCATCACATAGAAACTGAAATTGCTCATTGCTCTTAATTTTTATTATTGTTATTCACATTATTTAAAATGGAAATACTGCTTACGAATGTCATACAATGCTGTCTTCCAAATTTTTCTATATTGCTTATAAAGCACATTCCTTAATAGAAAGAGATATTTTATCTTTTATACGGCGTTATATGACGTTCATTGTGTAGTTTTTCACATAAATTTAACTATATCCTTCTTATCACTAAAATGTGACAACATTCAATTTTTTATAGTTTAATTATAATTTCTTTTTATCGCACAGAAACTGAAATTGCTCATTGCTCTTAATTTTTACTATTGTTATTCAAATTATTTAAAATAGATATACACCTTAGGAATGTCATAGAACGCTGTCTTCCAAATTTTTCTAAGTTGCTTATAAAGCACATTCCTTAATATGAAGAGATTATATTTTATCTTTTATACGGCGTTATATGACGTTCATTGTGTAGTTTTTCACATAAATTTAACTATATGCTTCTTATCACTAAAATGTGACAACATTCAATTTTTTATAGTTTAATTATAATTTCTTTGTATCGCACAGAAACTGAAATTGCTCATTGCTCTTAATTTTTACTATTGTTATTCAAATTATTTAAAATGGATATACACCTTAGGAATGTCATAGAACGCTGTCTTCCAAATTTTTCTAAGTTGCTTATAAAGCACATTCCTTAATATGAAGAGATTATATTTTCTCTTTTATATGGCGTTATATGACGTTCATTGTGTAGTTTTTCATATACATTTAACTATATACAATTGCATATTGCTTCTTATCACTGAAATGTGATGTCATTCAATTTTTTATAGTTTAATTATAATTTCTTTGTATTACATAGAAACTGAAAATGCTCAATGCTCTTAATTTTTACTATTGTTATTCAAATTATTTAAAATGGATATACACCTTAGGAGTGTCATAGAACGCTGTCTTCCAAATTTTTCTAAGTTGCTTATAAAGCACATTCCTTAATATGAAGAGGTTATATTTTCTCTTTTATACGGCGTTATATGACGTCCATTGTGCAGTTTTTGATATAAATTTAACTATATGTTTCTTACCACTGAAACGTGATAACATTCAATTTTTTATAGTTTAATTATAATTCCTTTATATTACATAGAAACTGAAAATGCTCAATGCTCTTAATTTTTACTATTGCAATTCAAACTATTTAAAAGGTAAACATTACTTAGGAATGTCATACAACGCTCTCTTCCAAATTTTTCTAAGTTGCTTATAAAGCACATTCCTTAATATGAAGAGATTATATTTTATCTTTTATACGGCGTTATATGACGTGCATTGTGTAGTTTTTCATATAAATTTAACTATATGCTTCTTATCACTAAAATGTGACAACATTCAATTTTTTATAGTTTAATTATAATTTCTTTGTATCGCACAGAAACTGAAATTGCTCATTGCTCTTAATTATACTATTGTTATTCAAATTATTTAAAATGGATATACACCTTAGGAGTGTCATACAACGCTGCCTTCCAAATTTTTCTAAGTTGCTTATAAAGCACATTCCTTAATATGAAGAGGTTATATTTTCTCTTTTATGCGGCGTTATATGACGTTCATTGTGCAGTTTTTCATATACATTAAACTATATGCTTCTTGCAACTGAAATGTGATAACATTCAATTTTTTATAGTTTAATTATAATTCCTTTATATTACATAGAAACTGAAAATGCTCAATGCTCTTAATTTTTACTATTGTTATTCAAATTATTTAAAATGTATATACACCTTAGGAGTGTCATAGAACGCTGTCTTCCAAATTTTTCTAAGTTGTTTATAAAGCACATTCCTTAATATGAAGAGATTATACTTTCTCTTTTATACGGCGTTGTATGACGTTCATTGTGTAGTTTTTCATATAAATTTAACTATATGTTTCTTACCACTGAAACGTGAAAACATTCAATTTTTTATTGTTTAATTATAATTCTTTTGTATTACATAGAAACTGAAAATGCTCAATGCTCTTAATTTTTACTATTGCTATTCAAACTATTTAAAAGGTAAACATTGCTTAGGAATGTCATACAACGCTGTCTTCCAAATTTTTCTATGTTGCATATAAAGCACATTCCTTAATATGAAGAGATTATATTTTATCTTTTATACGGCGTTATATGACGTGCATTGTGTAGTTTTTCATATAAATTTAACTATATGCTTCTTATCACAAAAATGTGACAACATTCAATTTTTTATAGTTTAATTATAATTCCTTTATATTACATAGAAACTGAAAATGCTCAATGCTCTTAATTTTTACTATTGCTATTCAAACTATTTAAAAGGTAAACATTGCTTAGGAATGTCATACAACGCTGTCTTCCAAATTTTTCTAAGTTGCTTATAAAGCACATTCCTTAATATGAAGAGATTATATTTTATCTTTTATACCGCGTTATATGACGTTCATTGTGTAAGTTTTCATATAAATTTAACTATATGCTTCTTATCACAAAAATGTGACAACATTCAATTTTTTATAGTTTAATTATAATTCCTTTGTATTACATAGAAACTGAAAATGCTCATTGTTCTTACTTTTAATATTGTTATTCATGTTATTTAAAATGGAAATACTGCTTGCGAATGTCATACAACGCTGTCTTCCAAATTTTTGTAGGTTGCTTATAAAGCACATTCCTTAATATGAAGACATTACATTTTCTCTTTTACACGGCGTTATATGCCGTTCATTGTGTAGTTTTTCATATAAATTTAACAATATACAATTGCATATTGCTTCTTATCAATAAATGTCATATCATTCAATTTTTTATAGTTTAATTATATCTTCGGTGCATCACATAGAAACTGAAATTGCTCATTGCTCTTAATTTTTATTATTGTTATTCACATTATTTAAAATGGAAATACTGCTTACGAATGTCATACAATGCTGTCTTCCAAATTTTTCTATATTGCTTATAAAGCACATTCCTTAATAGAAAGAGATATTTTATCTTTTATACGGCGTTATATGACGTTCATTGTGTAGTTTTTCACATAAATTTAACTATATCCTTCTTATCACTAAAATGTGACAACATTCAATTTTTTATAGTTTAATTATAATTTCTTTTTATCGCACAGAAACTGAAATTGCTCATTGCTCTTAATTTTTACTATTGTTATTCAAATTATTTAAAATAGATATACACCTTAGGAATGTCATACAACGCTGTCTTCCAAATTTTTCTAAGTTGCTTATAAAGCACATTCCTTAATATGAAGAGATTATATTTTATCTTTTATACGGCGTTATATGACGTTCATTGTGTAGTTTTTCACATAAATTTAACTATATGCTTCTTATCACTAAAATGTGACAACATTCAATTTTTTATAGTTTAATTATAATTTCTTTGTATCGCACAGAAACTGAAATTGCTCATTGCTCTTAATTTTTACTATTGTTATTCAAATTATTTAAAATGGATATACACCTTAGAAATGTCATAGAACGCTGTCTTCCAAATTTTTCTAAGTTGCTTATAAAGCACATTCCTTAATATGAAGAGATTATATTTTCTCTTTTATACGGCGTTATATGACGTTCATTGTGTAGTTTTTCATATACATTTAACTATATACAATTGCATATTGCTTCTTATCACTGAAATGTGATATCATTCAATTTTTTATAGTTTACTTATAATTTCTTTGTATTACATAGAAACTGAAAATGCTCAATGCTCTTAATTTTTACTATTGTTATTCAAATTATTTAAAATGGTTATACACATTAGGAATGTCATAGAACGCTGTCTTCCAAATTTTTCTAAGTTGCTTATAAAGCACATTCCTTAATATGAAGAGGTTATATTTTCTCTTTTGTACGGCGTTATATGACGTTCATTGTGCAGTTTTTCATATACATTAAACTATATGCTTCTTGCAACTGAAATGTGATAACATTCAATTTTTTATAGTTTAATTATAATTCCTTTATATTACATAGAAACTGAAAATGCTCAATGCTCTTAATTTTTACTATTGTTATTCAAATTATTTAAAATGTATATACACCTTAGGAGTGTCATAGAACGCTGTCTTCCAAATTTTTCTAAGTTGTTTATAAAGCACATTCCTTAATATGAAGAGATTATACTTTCTCTTTTATACGGCGTTGTATGACGTTCATTGTGTAGTTTTTCATATAAATTTAACTATATGTTTCTTACCACTGAAACGTGAAAACATTCAATTTTTTATTGTTTAATTATAATTCTTTTGTATTACATAGAAACTGAAAATGCTCAATGCTCTTAATTTTTACTATTGTTATTCAAATTATTTAAAATGTATATACACCTTAGGAGTGTCATAGAACGCTGTCTTCCAAATTTTTCTAAGTTGTTTATAAAGCACATTCCTTAATATGAAGAGATTATACTTTCTCTTTTATACGGCGTTGTATGACGTTCATTGTGTAGTTTTTCATATAAATTTAACTATATGCTTCTTATCACTGAAATGTGACAACATTCAATTTTTTATAGTTTAATTATAATTCCTTTGTATTACATAGAAACTGAAAATGCTCAATGCTCTTAATTTTTACTATTGCTATTCAAACTATTCAAAAGGTAAACACTGCTTAGGAATGTCACACAACGCTGTCTTCCAAATTTTTCTAAGTTGCTTATAAAGCACATTCCTTTATATAAAGAGGTTATAATTTCTATTTTATACGGCGTTGTATGACGTTCATTGTATATTTTTTCGTATAAATTTAACTATATGATTCTTATCACTGAAATGTGATAACATTCAATTTTTTATAGTTTAATTATAATTTCTTTGTATCGCAAAGAAACTGAAATTGTTCATTGTTCTTACTTTTAATATTGTTATTCATGTTATTTAAAATGGAAATACTGCTTGCGAATGTCATACAACGCTGTCTTCCAAATTTTTGTAGGTTGCTTATAAAGCACATTCCTTAATATGAAGACATTACATTTTCTCTTTTACACGGCGTTATATGCCGTTCATTATGTAGTTTTTCATATAAATTTAACAATATACAATAGCATATTGCTTCTTATCAATAAATGTGATATCATTCAATTTTTTATAGTTTAATTATATCTTCGGTGCATCACATAGAAACAGAAATTGCTCATTGCTCTTAATTTTTATTATTGTTATTCACATTATTTAAAATGGAAATACTGCTTTCGAATGTCATACAATGCTGTCTTCCAAATTTTTCTAAGTTGCTTATAAAGCACATTCCTTAATATGAAGAGATTATATTTTATCTTTTATACCGCGTTATATGACGTTCATTGTGTAAGTTTTCATATAAATTTAACTATATGCTTCTTATCACTAAAATGTGACAACATTCAATTTTTTATAGTTTAATTATAATTTCTTTGTATCGCACAGAAACTGAAATTGCTCATTGCTCTTAATTTTTACTATTGTTATTCAAATTATTTAAAATGGATATACACCTTAGGAATGTCATAGAACGCTGTCTTCCAAATTTTTCTAAGTTGCTTATAAAGCACATTCCTTAATATGAAGAGATTATATTTTCTCTTTTATATGGCGTTATATGACGTTCATTGTGTAGTTTTTCATATACATTTAACTATATACAATTGCATATTGCTTCTTATCACTGAAATGTGATGTCATTCAATTTTTTATAGTTTAATTATAATTTCTTTGTATTACATAGAAACTGAAAATGCTCAATGCTCTTAATTTTTACTATTGTTATTCAAATTATTTAAAATGGATATACACCTTAGGAGTGTCATAGAACGCTGTCTTCCAAATTTTTCTAAGTTGCTTATAAAGCACATTCCTTAATATGAAGAGGTTATATTTTCTCTTTTATACGGCGTTATATGACGTCCATTGTGCAGTTTTTCATATAAATTTAACTATATGTTTCTTACCACTGAAACGTGATAACATTCAATTTTTTATAGTTTAATTATAATTCCTTTATATTACATAGAAACTGAAAATGCTCAATGCTCTTAATTTTTAGTATTGCAATTCAAACTATTTAAAAGGTAAACATTGCTTAGGAATGTCATACAACGCTCTCTTCCAAATTTTTCTAAGTTGCTTATAAAGCACATTCCTTAATATGAAGAGATTATATTTTATCTTTTATACGGCGTTATATGACGTGCATTGTGTAGTTTTTCATATAAATTTAACTATATGCTTCTTATCACTAAAATGTGACAACATTCAATTTTTTATAGTTTAATTATAATTTCTTTGTATCGCACAGAAACTGAAATTGCTCATTGCTCTTAATTATACTATTGTTATTCAAATTATTTAAAATGGATATACACCTTAGGAGTGTCATACAACGCTGCCTTCCAAATTTTTCTAAGTTGCTTATAAAGCACATTCCTTAATATGAAGAGGTTATATTTTCTCTTTTATACGGCGTTATATGACGTTCATTGTGTAGTTTTTCATATACATTTAACTATATACAATTGCATATTGCTTCTTATCACTGAAATGTGATATCATTCAATTTTTTATAGTTTAATTATAATTTCTTTGTATTACATAGAAACTGAAAATGCTCAATGCTCTTAATTTTTACTATTGCTATTCAAACTATTTAAAAGGTAAACATTGCTTAGGAATGTCATACAACGCTGTCTTCCAAATTTTTCTATGTTGCTTATAAAGCACATTCCTTAATATGAAGAAATTATATTTTATCTTTTATACGGCGTTATATGACGTGCATTGTGTAGTTTTTCATATAAATTTAACTATATGCTTCTTATCACAAAAATGTGACAACATTCAATTTTTTATAGTTTAATTATAATTCCTTTATATTACATAGAAACTGAAAATGCTCAATGCTCTTAATTTTTACTATTGCTATTCAAACTATTTAAAAGGTAAACATTGCTTAGGAATGTCATACAACGCTGTCTTCCAAATTTTTCTAAGTTGCTTATAAAGCACATTCCTTAATATGAAGAGATTATATTTTATCTTTTATACCGCGTTATATGACGTTCATTGTGTAAGTTTTCATATAAATTTAACTATATGCTTCTTATCACTAAAATGTGACAACATTCAATTTTTTATAGTTTAATTATAATTTCTTTGTATCGCACAGAAACTGAAATTGCTCATTGCTCTTAATTTTTACTATTGTTATTCAAATTATTTAAAATGGATATACACCTTAGGAATGTCATAGAACGCTGTCTTCCAAATTTTTCTAAGTTGCTTATAAAGCACATTCCTTAATATGAAGAGATTATATTTTCTCTTTTATACGGCGTTATATGAAGTCCATTGTGCAGTTTTTCATATAAATTTAACTATATGTTTCTTACCACTGAAACGTGATAATATTCAATTTTTTATAGTTTAATTATAATTCCTTTATATTACATAGAAACTGAAAATGCTCAATGCTCTTAATTTTTACTATTGCTATTCAAACTATTTAAAAGGTAAACATTGCTTAGGAATGTCATACAACGCTGTCTTCCAAATTTTTCTAAGTTGCTTATAAAGCACATTCCTTAATATGAAGAGATTATATTTTATCTTTTATACGGCGTTATATGACGTGCATTGTGTAGTTTTTCATATAAATTTAACTATATGCTTCTTATCACTAAAATGTGACAACATTCAATTTTTTATAGTTTAATTATAAGTTCTTTGTATCGCACAGAAACTGAAATTGCTCATTGCTCTTAATTATTCTATTGTTATTCAAATTATTTAAAATGGATATACACCTTAGGAGTGTCATACAACGCTGCCTTCCAAATTTTTCTAAGTTGCTTATAAAGCACATTCCTTAATATGAAGAGGTTATATTTTCTCTTTTATACGGCGTTATATGACGTTCATTGTGTAGTTTTTCATATACATTTAACTATATACAATTGCATATTGCTTCTTATCACAGAAATGTGATATCATTCAATTTTTTATAGTTTAATTATAATTTCTTTGTATTACATAGAAACTGAAAATGCTCAATAATCTTAATTTTTACTATTGTTATTCAAATTATTTAAAATGGATATACACCTTAGGAGTGTCATAGAACGCTGTCTTCCAAATTTTTCAAAGTTGCTTATAAAGCACATTCCTTAATATGAAGAGGTTATATTTTCTCTTTTATACGGCGTTATATGACGTCCATTGTGCAGTTTTTTCATATAAATTTAACTATATGTTTCTTACCACTGAAACGTGATAACATTCAATTTTTTATAGTTTAATTATAATTCCTTTATATTACATAGAAACTGAAAATGCTCAATGCTCTTAATTTTTACTAATGCTTTTCAAACTATTTAAAAGGTAAACATTGCTTAGGAATGTCATACAACGCTGTCTTCCAAATTTTTCTATGTTGCTTATAAAGCACATTCCTTAATATGAAGAGATTATATTTTCTCTTTTATACGGCGTTATATGACGTTCATTGTGTAGTTTTTCATATACATTTAACTATATACAATTGCATATTGCTTCTTATCACTGAAATGTGATATCATTCAATTTTTTATAGTTTACTTATAATTTCTTTGTATTACATAGAAACTGAAAATGCTCAATGCTCTTAATTTTTACTATTGTTATTCAAATTATTTAAAATGGATATACACCTTAGGAATGTCATAGAACGCTCTCTTCCAAATTTTTCTAAGTTGCTTATAAAGCACATTCCTTAATATGAAGAGGTTATATTTTCTCTTTTGTACGGCGTTATATGACGTTCATTGTGTAGTTTTTCATATACATTTAACTATATGCTTCTTGCAACTGAAATGTGATAACATTCAATTTTTTATAGTTTAATTATAATTCTTTTGTATTACATAGAAACTAATAATGCCCAATGCTCTTAATTTTTACTATTGCTATTCAAACTATTTAAAAGGTAAACACTGCTTAGGAATGTCATACAACGCTGTCTTCCAAATTTTTCTATATTGCTTATAAAGCACATTCCTTAATATAAACAGATTATATTTTATCTTTTATGCGACGTTATATGACGTTCATTGTGTAGTTTTTCATATAAATTTAACTATATGTTTCTTACCACTGAAACGTGATAACATTCAATTTTTTATAGTTTAATTATAATTCCTTTATATTACATAGAAACTGAAAATGCTCAATGCTTTTAATTTTTACTATTGCTATTCAAACTATTTAAAAGGTAAACATTGCTTAGGAATGTCATACAACGCTGTCTTCCAAATTTTTCTAAGTTGCTTATAAAGCACATTCCTTAATATAAAGAGGTTATATTCTCTATTTTATACGGCTTTGTATGACGTTCATTGTGTATTTTTTCACATAAATTTAACTATATGCTTCTTATCGCTGAAATGTGATAACATTCAATTTTTTATAGTTTAATTATAATTTCTTTGTATCACATAGAAACTGAAAATGCTCATTGCTCTTAATTTTTACTATTGTTATTCAAATTATTTAAAATGGAAATACACCTTAGGAATGTCGTACAACGCTGTCTTCCAAATTTTTCTAGGTTGCTTATAAAGCACATTCCTTAATATAAAGAGATTATATTTTCTCTTTTATACGGCGATATATGACGTTCATTGTGTAGTTTTTCATATAAATTTTATACAATTACATATTGCTTCTTATCACTGAAATGTGATAACATTACATTTTTTATAGTTTAATTATAATTTCCTTGTATTACATAAAAACTTAAAATGCCCAATATTCTTAATTTTTACTATTGTTATTCATATTATTTAAAATTGAAATACTGCTTACGAATGTCATACAATGCTGTCTTCCAAATTTTTCTATATTGCTTATAAAGCACATTCCTTAATATAAAGAGATTATATTTTATATTTTATATGGCGTTATATGACGTTCATTGTGTAGTTTTTCATATAAATTTAACTATATGTTTCTTACCACTGAAACGTGATAACATTCAATTTTTTATAGTTTATTTATAATTCCTTGATATTACATAGAAACTGAACATGCTCAATGTTCTTAATTTTTACTATTGCTATTCAAACTATTTAAAAGGTAAACACTGCTTAGGAATGTCATACAACGCTGTCATCCAAATTTTTCTAAGTTGCTTATAAAGTACATTCCTTTATATAAAGAGATTGTTTTTCTCTTTCATACTGCGTTATATGACGTTCATTGTGTAGTTTTTCATATAAGTTTAACTATATGCTTCTTATCACTGGGATGTGATAACATTCAATTTTTTATAGTTTATCTAAAATTTTTTTGTATCACATAGAAACTGAAAATGCTCATTGCTCTTAATTTTTACTATTGTTATTTATATTATTTAAAATGGAAATGCTGCTTAGGAATGTCATACAACGCTGTCTTCCAAATTTTGCTAAGTTGCTTATAAAGCGCATTCCTCAATATAAAGAGATTATATTTTATCTTTTACACGGCGTTATATTACGTTCATTGTGTAGTTTTTCATATAAATTTAACTATATGCTTCTTACCACTGACATGTGATAACATTCAATTTTTTATAGTTTAATTATAATTCCTTTATATTACATAGAAACTGAAAATGCTCAATGCCCTTAATTTTTACTATTGTTATTCATATTATTTAAAATGGAAATACTGCTTACGAATGTCATACAATCCTGTCATACAATGCTGTCAACGAATGTCATACAATGTTCCAAATTTTTCTATATTGCTTATAAAGCCATTCCTTAATATAAAGAGATTATATTTTATCTTTTATATGGCGTTATATGACGTTCATTGTGTAGTTTTTCATATAAATTTAACTATATGTTTCTTACCACTGAAACGTGATAACATTCATTTTTTTATAGTTTAATTATAATTCCTTTATATTACATAGAAACTGAAAATGCTCAATGCTTTTAATTTTTACTATTGCTATCCAAACTATTCAAAAGGTAAACACTGCTTAGGCATATCATACAACGCTGTCTACCAAATTTTTCTAAGTTTCTTATAAAGCACATTCCTTAATATAAAGAGATTATATTCTCTACTTTATACGGCGTTGTATGACGTTCATTGTGTAGTTTTTCATATAAATTTAACTATATGCTTCTTTTCACTGAAATGTGATAACATTTAATTTTTTATAGTTTAATTATAATTTCTTTGTATAACATAGAAACTGAAATGCCCATTGCTCTTAATTTTTACTATTGTTATTCAAGTTATTTAAAATGAAAATACACCTTAGGAATGTCGTGCAACGCTGTCTTCCAAATTTTTCTAAGTTGCTTATAAAGCACATTCCTTAATATGAAGATATTATATTTTCTCTTTTATTCGGTGTTATATGACGTTCATTGTGTAGTTTTTCATATAAATTTAACTATATACAATTGCATATTGCTTTTTATCTCTGAAATGTGATAACATTCAGTTTTTTATAGTTTAATTATAATTTCTTTCTATTACATAAAAACTGAAAATGCTCAATGCTCTTAATTTTTACTTTTGTTATTCATATTATTAAAAATGGAAATACTGCTTAGGAATGTCATACAACGCTGTCTTCAAATCCCTCTAAGTTGCTTATAATGCACATTCCTTAATATAAAGAGATTATATATTTTCTTCTATACGGCGTTATATGACGTTCATTGTGTACTTTTTCATATTAATTTAACTGTCTACTGTATAGTGCTTCTTCTTACTGAAATGTTCTAACATTGAATTTATAATAATTTAATTATAATTCTATCGTATTACATAGAAACTGAAAATGCTCAATGTTTCTTGATTATTATTATTGATATTTATATATATATATATATATATTGTTTTTTTAATGGAAGTATAACTTGGAATGTCATATAATGCTGTCTTCGAAATTTTTCTCAATTGCTTAAAGCACATTTCTTAATATAAAGAGATTTTCTCTTTTATACATATATTTTTTGGTCAGTTATTGTGTTTGTTTGAAAAGTTTTATAACTAGCACACTTTGCCTTCTTCGTTTGTCACTATTGTTAAATGAATTTTAAAAAAAACATTTTTTATATTACTTTAAAATTAATAACTAAATCAAAGTTCATTTTAAACCACGTATTGAGTTCACACTACATTTGGCAGCGTCTTCACCTTTCTCTTTATGTTCGATCAAGTTGCCACTGCCTTCGGCATTTCATTTTTTATATTTATTCATAGACTGATTTCGCTGCTATTATTCAAGAACCCCGATTTTAGTATATCTCAGCAACCATTAAAACTTTTAGTTTTTGTATCACACATTAACAAAATTTACTTACAGGAGCAATTTTTTTCTAACCTATGTTTTGTTTTATATTTTTAATTAAAATTTATTGTATTAATAATGTTTGCTATATTATAAAAACTATAGTAAAATTAAAATGTTTAATAATAATAATGAATATAATTATATGTGTATATTCGTAAGCAGTTTCACGTTCTGTAAGCAGTTTCACGCCGAATACAGTATTAAGATATGCTTTTATCTGTATTTCAAACTTATTAGGCAACCATGTTTGTAATAGTTTTTAATATTTTGATTGATTTATTTTATTATTGAACAATTATATTTCCAAACGTTTGGAAGAGCAATACTTCACTATTTATTGCTACTTTAATTTTAGGCTAATGAATAAAAAAATATAACGTAATTATACATCCGGTAACGATTTTGATTGACATATGTAAGCTATTTTAATATCTGTCAATTTGCCTGGTTTGTTAACTTCCACTATTTTGCAAGTGGCAAAGGATCAACAAGAAAATTCATATTTATATTTTAATTTTAAAAAATCTAATCAAAAGTTGTAAGTATAATTTTGTACAGGACCTTCTTGCCGAATTTTAAATTTTGCCCTCACTTTGACGTTGAATTTGTTTCGAGATATAATTTTTTATTTAAAAAAAAAAAAAAAAAAAAAAAAAAAAACAGTGTGTGACAACAGCATTTTTTTCATTGCCTACTATTACACATAATAGACTTTTGAAAGATAATGTGATCAGACGACATAAAGCTGACCTAATCAATCGGACACATTACAATTTTCCTGTAAGAGGAAACTGACAGATGTGTAAAGTTATATAAAACCGAGTTCACATAGCAAGTAAAAAAAAAAAAAAAGGTAGAGCCGAAACGCCCATTTGTGACCTATCAAATCAATACGACTGTTAATTTTCCTGTAATAACCAAGTAATACATGCAAAAGAAAATCTAATAAATAAAAAATGATGCTTTTAAAAAATTAAAGAACACGCTTTTATAGAAATGTGAACTAAAAAGCACAAAATATCTATCTTAGTATTAAAATGCAGGGTAAGAGATAATCGTGTGAGTGACGCACTATAATATTTACATACATTTAAATCTTTAATTAAAATAATTTAGAATTAAACAAAAACCATTTTTAAAAAATCTCCCCTGACTGGGCTCAAACTTTAGGTTCGTAGCGCGGAACTTTACCTCACAGCCACGGCGTTCCCGTAGGGAATGTCTTTTTTTACAATATAGATTTTTTGTTTGCTCCCAGAGCGGTTACAAACATACATACAGGTGAAGCTAATAAAAGCGTGTTAAAAAGGGGGATTATGTAACCATTTTCAAGAAAATCGTTAGAGCCATTTTTGAGACACCGGTTTTCGGTTCCATTTCCGATTTAAAAAAAAAAAAAAAAAAGTACTGTAATCATGACAAATGTTTGAGATTGAGATTTTGGTGTATCTATACGTTTTGAGGTTCCCTGAGTCCATTTTTGCTTTTTTACGGTGATGTATGTATGTGAGTGCGTGAACACGATAGCGTCTAAATGCTTTGTTCAAATGAGCTGAAAGTTGGGACATATGTTACAGGTCACCCTATCACGTAAGTACGTTAGCATTGAATTAAACAACATAGTATACGGAGAAAAATACCCATATACCCTATTGTAACTTCCTCTTTTGTTTATTTTAACGACTTCTCTTACTTTAGTTTATTTAAACAGCCGTTAATTATTTAATGTTCGGAAAGTCCAGAGGAGTCACTCCAGATTTATTTTCGTATTGATTATACTTTAACAAAGCAATATATCATATACCAGTTTTATTCTGTTTTAAATAATTTAATATTACTGAAACAAACTGTAAATTACTTAAGTTCGCAAATCCTATTGGGAATAATAATAATAATAAAATTTTGTATATGTTTAAATAAACTATAAAGACCTGAACCTAACTGTCTTCAGATTTTATGATGGTGACCACACGTAGTTCACAATTTAAGATCTAAATCACTTATTTTTATTAATTAATTTATTCAATTATTTAAATCTAAAAATTACTTTCTCTTTATGATGCATATGCGTATGGTCTCATAGGGCTACCACACGCAATTTGCAATTTATGATCTCAATCGCTTATTATTATTATATCTGAAAAAAATCTTCTGTTTTTTATTTTCTAAACATACATACGCAAGGAAAGAATTGTAATCATGACAAAAATTCGATTTTGAGATTTCGACATATCTACACGATCAAAGCTGCCAACCTAATCCGGCAAATTGTTTGTACCGCCCCTTTTTCTACACCACTTAATTTTTAGAGTATTTGTTTTCTTAATTCATTGTAAATATATTTGAAGAGAATGGGTTGGCAGCTCTGCACGTTCTAGGTTCCCTGAGTTCATTTTTAATACATTTACGGTGATGTATGTATGTGTGTGTATGTGTGTGAGAGAACTCGATAGCGTCTAAACGCTTTGTTCAAATGAACTGCAAGCAGGTATGGATGTTACATAGGTCACCATCGCGAGAACTATATAGAGTTTGGTGAATCTAGCACTTATACTTTTTTTTTACATGGATACAAATAAAAATTTGTTATCATTATGGCCTATGGGTTCAAATTATTTAAAGTGGGATAATGTCTAAACGCCTCATTCGAATGGAATTATTTACTTGTGTTATAAGTCACTGACATACGAACATGATTTGATGAATCTTGTATTTATAAATATTTGCTTGCCTCATGCCCGTCCAAGAGACTGCATCTCTCGAACTGAATAAAGGATCTTTGTTCATCTGAAGAACTCCTCATCCTTCTTAAGATACGTGCAATTCCTTTTTACATTACATTGTTTAAAAAAAAAAAAAAAAAAAAAAAAAAAAAAAAAACTGTTAAAAGTACAGGAAAAATCTGGCAGCTGGGGTGACAGTATTTCTCCGTCAAATATACAGGACAAAACTATACTTATAACAAAAAACCTATTTGATTTACAGGATTCCTGTGTATGTCAGTAATACAATTTTACGGTTTTAAACTGTATATATTAACGGAGAAAAACTGGCACCCCAGCTACCAGATCTTTCCTGTACTTTTAACAGATTTTTTTTTGTACATACACACACACTCACTGAGGGATAAAAAAAAAAGTCACACTTGAATATTTTCCTCTTCTCTTTCTGTAACCGCAATTTTATCGTTTAAAAAGCAAATTTTCGAACAACTTTTATTGTGCCGTTCTCCACTTACACTTTAGGTTTGAGCCCAGTGTTAAAAAGAAATTACAATTGTCAGGAAAGTAGTAATTTTAGAAAGTATTTCAAAAAAGGCAAGAATAAGTCAATTAACAATGCCACTAAAAGTATTAATTTTAAAATGAAAATCAAAATATATTTTAATACGCAACATGGCAAAATAATTAAATGTTAAATCAGTGTTGGCGAGAAGATTTTTTGCAAGATATAGAATTATTTAGATCAGGGCGCGAAATTTCTGCTCGCCAGCTCGCCATTGGCGAGTGGAATTTTTACTGCGGCGAGTAAAATTTTGGTCTAGTTATAGATAGAATAGTTATAGGGTCCCTTAGTGTATATATTGTTAAACCAGTGGATCTTAACCAATTTTCCATGAACATACAAAAAGCATTCTGAAAGTGTATATAATATTTCTCTAACGTGGACCAGTTTCAATTATTTTTTGTCGAAACGATGCGATACGCGAGGATAAAAAAAATATTTATACATGGACAATATTTAAGCACGTGGACTTAGCTCAATGGACTAATAAGGAAAAATGACGACATTTGTCAGATTATTTTACGAAAAAAATGTATTTTTAACAGTTGTTTCATCAGAATCTTTGCAAGCGTCATTTTAAACGTAGCAATATTTTAAAGATATATACAGAATATCAACTTCTGTGTCATAAATTGACTAAAAGAACACAATCATAAAGAATATAATCAAAATACGAATTCAATATACTAAAATCACACAATTAACTGATTGGGAAGAAAATCATATTTATTGAAATTTATTTTTCCGAAAATTTTAATTTACCAGAAGCCAAATGATTATTAAAACCAATTTAATACCGTACAATAGTGAAACCAAAATAATTCAAAGAATGGTTTTCAAATAAAATTCATGGTTCACGACCCAATTTTCTTTCTTCCACAGGCAGTACAGTTTTAATTTAGGACTCCCACGACGCCTTTTAAATTTTTTGACGTCATGTTGGCGATGACTTTTTATTAATTTTGGTACATTTTTTTTTTTTTTTTTTTAATAAATAAATAAAATAATTCCTATTTTTTTAAATTTATTTTTCCGACTGAGTGAAAATAATGGCTGGACCGGGAGTCGAACCCCCGGATCTTTGACTTACAAGGGCAAGGCTCTACCAATTGAGCTATCCAGGCCGACAACCGGTGGACATTACTCACTCAGACAACCTTTAGGCAGAAACATCTGGACTATCATGTAGATAGCTCAACAGAAATAAGCCGCAGGTAAAGGAAAACACCATTAAACAATGGGAGAAAGATATACAATATATTAAAATCACACAATCAACTGATTGGGAAGAAAATCATATTTATTGAAATTTATTTTTCCGACTGAGTGAAAATAATGCCTGGACCGGGAGTCGAACCCCAGATCTTTGAGACAACCTTTAGGCAGAAACATCTGGTCTATCATGTAGATAGCTCAACAGAAATAAGCCGCAGGTAAAGGAAAACACCATTAAACAATAGGAGAAAGAAATACAATATATTAAAATCACACAATCAACTGTTTGGGGAGTCGAACCCCAGATCTTAAGATCTGATGTTCGACTCCCGGTCCAGGCATTATTTTCACTCAGTCGGAAAAATAAATTTCAATAAATATGATTTTCTTCCCAATCAGTTGATTGTGTGATTTTAAAGGTACATAAAATTTTGTGTCAATCAATTACACGAAAAATCTCAAATAAATTTTAAGTTATTTGAAGTGTTTCGCAATGAACAAAGCTAGGTGATATACGATAATTCGATTTGAATATACACATTTATAAATAAATATGCTTAACAAAATTTTAGTTATAAAGTACTTATTTGAAGTAATCTTAAATTATTTTAGTCTGAAGAATATAGGAAAAAGTTTTCATTATGAAATAAACCATTTTGCTTCAAATTTTCTTGTGTAACCAATGAGCAATATAACCAAATAACGGACATTTTCATTATTCTGGTGAAAAAAATATTAACATACATAACTCTATGAGAAACGCCTTCTGTATATGTGTATATATATATATATATATATATATTAATTTTCTGGCTATATGCTTGTGGAGACTGTCCATGAGAGTGTCTCTCTCTATATAAAAAATTTGATGGAGGTTGTATCTTCCGAACGAATAGACGAAATTTAACTAAATTTGATATATTTAGTTGAGGGGCCTTGACTTAAATGGGTGCTGATTACATTTGAGTATCACTGCTGACAGGTAGCGCTGTCATCTGATTTTCTCAAAATTTTAACATGTCGGTATAGGACAATACATATACATAATGAGAATTATTTTTAACTTTTAAATGGGAAATTAGAAACTAAATATTTGTGATAATAATAGTCATCCAAGATATATATATATATATATATATTTTTTTTTTTTTTTGCATGTTTGTGTGTAAATGTATGGAAGTTGATCCCCCCCCCCCCGCCTCGTTGGGGTGTAAATTTTCATTATGGGTATCTTTAAAAAAGACATCGTAAATACCTTTTACAGCGAATCATTGAACCGTAAATATGGGATAATTTGAAATAAATTTATTGATTTCAATTTTTCATTTTTGTTAAAAATAATCTATTTAAAAAAACTTTTAAAGCCCAAATTCTTAATGTATCATATCACATAAATCTTTTCGAAATTATAATTTTGCAAATTTTTTTTTGTATTAAGGTGAAATGATAAATTTCAGCGGAAAAGAATTTGTACTCTTTTATAAACCACGAAAGTTTAGACGGTAAGGCAGTCGAAGATTCGATACACGCCTGGCCGAGTTTCAAAAGAAAATTTCTGAGGCATTTGATCCATTCACTGATGCATTGCTATTATTGGACATTAGTTATTGCTCTGGTTGTGCAATAGGTAATAAGCACGCGGAAATCGGTCATTACAAACGTAAATATGTATAAAAATTGTTTTTTGTAAATAACTGCATAATTGTTTTAGAATTATAAAAATATGCATACGATGTTGCTCCCTGCAAACAATTTTTTTTATTTAGAGTTTTAAAAAATAGTTTAAATATGCTTGTGTACTACTTTGTGAATTTATCGATAAATTAATTTTTATAAAACATTTTTATGTTTGAATACTTTTTGCCTTAAATTTCAGCATTCGAATACAAAAAAAAAAAAAAAAGGCTTCTTAAAAAAACTCTTTAAAAATGCTTAGGATACTGTGTAGTCAACGAAAAACTTTCTTTTATCAATTGACATCTTTTCTATTAATTATCTGCAAAAGTTAACACTCCGGACCTTCAGGGTATCGAACGCTCGACTAACACGTTACTAACATGGCGCTCTAAAAACCTCAGCCACGGAGAGACTAATGAAAAAGCTTATATTTACCTTAAAATGGAGGCGCATTTTTTATTAGCTTGAGATTCACACACATACCGTAGTGAATGACAGTAAGTACATAAGAATTTGGGGGAAAAAAAGAAAGAAAGTGTGAAAAAATAAAATAAAATAGCTGAATGTTGGAACAAAATTGATTTTCTTTGAACATTGAGCGTTATACTTCTCTGAGATGAAAATCGTCATGGAAAATAATTTTTATAAATATTTTTTTACCCCGTGAATTTGCATAGTATAATAAGAAAATTTTGTAGTTGTCCTATAACATACTGGTTTTCTAATTAAAGATAGTTTGGAGGATGTGTTTTTTAACGCTTTATCGACTGACTATACTGAAAAGTACCATTAGTAAAAACAAAAAGTATATAAAGTTGAATTTGTGGGGGTAAATGTCAAAAGGCATTTATGGGAATAGAAACTATGTATATCTCACATGAATCTCACTACATGGTATTAGACAATACATAAAGCCGTTTTTGTTCTAGAAAGGATTGCATAGAGTGCCCTCGCTGTTTTTAAACTTGTATTTTTCGCTATTTTCACGTGAGTCATAATTAACTGCTGTATTACTTGAAAAATCTCTCATTAATCTTAGAAAAAATACATAGAACATAAAATGGAAACACTTTTTTTTTTTTTGGGGGGGGGGGGGGGAGGGCACTCTTTAAGGTCCATACATCTTTTTCGATCTCTGTACCAGTTGTACACTAAAATACCACCTCACAAATCCCTCATTATTTATTATGTTTGCGATGATATACATAATGTTTGTTATCTCTAAAAACTTCTCTTATGTAATGTTTCAAATACATTGTTTATCTAAAGTAGGTAAATGGTTAAATTTTCCGAAAATATCTTATCTTGATTTAGAAAGCTATAAGTCTTACATGGTATTTAGGTTTTTCAGATTTTTCAGTGGAATACTTGCTATTAAAATCGTACAGGCAGCACAACTGGTTTCTGCACAAGAATTCATAAAATAATTCAGATACATTACGGGCTAAGAGACGTATTTTTTAGGAACGCCCTTCAAAATGTTTATTCAGTGTTAAATATACAGATCCAACATGTTTTTTATGGATACAATAAAGAATGTTTTCAATCGAAAATGATGTCATTAATATTTGTAGATTAGTGTGTATAAAGTGAAAGATAAATGCAAATGTTTTATAGAATTAAAAAAATAATTATAGAAATGAAAATGCGTCTTTTTTTTTTCTTTTTTTTTTTTTTTAAATCTTTGTTGAAAGGTTTAAAATAATTCAAAATTATTCCTGGAGGATGAAAAATAAATTATATAAAGTAATGTGGTGTGTCACTCACACGACTTTCTCTTATCCTGAAATTTAATACTATAAATATTGGTTGGAGATTAAGAGGTAAGATAACGAGAACTCATGTGTAAACCTATGTTAGAAAAATTCAAATTAGGCTTCGGAAGAATTTTATATGATAATTAGTTCTGTGTGAGGGAGGCTCATTCGTTTCATTACTCCACCTACATTTATATATAAATTAAATCTTTTATTAAAATTAAAAGTTCACTAAAAATTATTCAGACAACTTTCACATGCAACATTCCTTGAAACTTATCGGTCTTAATCAAACTTTTCCAGCAACAAACTTATATTAACTTCAAAATACAACATTTGGATCTCTTAAATTTATTCGTTTTTAAGGTTACTATAAGAAACACAGACAGAGATCAAACGTTAAAAATCTTGACTACGGTAATCAGGAAGCCTCAAAACATGTAAATATACAAAAAACAAGCGATGAATATTTAGCTTTAAAACAAATAACATTTACCATATGTCTATGATGAATTCATTTCAATTCCTGAGCAGTTTTCCAGGATATGATAAAATAATATAGTACAGCACTTCCACTAACAATAAAAAGGAATATTATCGCTTAAATATTAGCAGCCATGTATATCTTTTGCAGATTATGTACAGACCACATGGTGCACCTAAATATAGTCTTATAGTAATAACACACGGCACAACCTGAAGTACACTTTCATCAATTTTCAGCTATTGTCGCACTATAACCTAGTTCTTTTGTGTAGCCCTGTAAATGAACATTGAATGATTTCCCAACCAATTTTGTATATGTAGGGGCATCGATTCTTTTCTGGCAGGGGTACATTTTCAACATCGGCATCTTTCAAAAAAACTCGTCAGTATGTTTAAAACGAATAGTGGAGATGTTACGTAGCTCATTTAATTTTTTAAAGAAAACTTCAAATTATATTGAGAAGAAATCCTTTGGTATAAATGTAATTTATGACTATGCAGTTCATTGGAGAAAGAGGAGGGGGGAGGGGGAAATCTCAAATAGTCGTTAGAATTAAAGAGGGTGACGGTAATTCAAAATGATATCATGTTATGGAATTGTTTGCAATTTTTTTACTATCTGTCGCACAAAATAATGCTTTGTGTTAATTTATATGTTTTTTAGGCAAAAAATTTTATTTGTAATATCAGGGATTTGTATAAAATCAACACGTGAAACTTGTTAGAAAGTCGAAATGTCATATTTATGGAGTAAAATTATTGAAGGGTGTATACCAAAGATCTGTTTTTATTAATCCTACTTAAACAGGATTAAACGTAAAGGTTCTTTTTTTTTTTTTTTTTTTTAAGTTAACTTCAGTGAACTTTATGAACTTCAGGTTTTATGATATCATTTGTCACACTCTCTAGGCTTTATCATATTTTTGTCGCATTTGTTAATCTCCAATTTATTTTACCTCCGTGATAAGAGATCAAATTAGAGTTTTGCGCAATTTTCTTTTCCTCTATAATTAGATACAAAATACATCTTTATAACTTCTTTTTTGAAGATAGAGGAAGAAAAATGCTTCCTTGCAGACCTTAATATTATTCAATAATTGCACAGTTGTACAAAAAGAAAAAAAAATGGTTTTAACTATGCAGGACTAAGTATCTCTTAATTTATCTTCCTATCTGTACGCTTAACGGCCCGCTTCACTTACCATCGCCGGAAGCCTAAGCCAATGTTATTCTATGGGAAAATTTGTTGACTTATAATTCATTAACTAATACGTATTTTTAAATTATGTTTTCCCATTCTGAAAATTCACAATTGTTAAATTAATGGCCGTTTTTTTTTTTTTTTTTTTTTTTTTTTTAGCGGATTTTTAAAATGTTAATATTTATTTTAAAGCTATAAAATACGAATTTTTAATATGTGAAATTTTCTTTTTATAGTTTAAAAATAAAATATAAAAAATCCATTTTTAACACGTTCGCTGTCGATCTCACGTGACTAATATTTGAAACGACTTTTTTTTTTCCTTTAACCTGCCGTTTATGTTTGGCATATTTCACAAGAGCGCTACATCGCCAGATGTTATGGGCTTTTTGTTTACCTTTGCTTGTTTGCGTAATGTGTTACATAAATATGCTATATGACGTCAAAGTATGAAAATTCGTCTGCTCGGTAAAAGCAAACTCTGGAGCTAATAGCTAATGAGTAATAAGTTAAATTTCCTTGGTACTAAGCAGATAAAATATTAAATCACTGACGTCATCACTTCGATCGCGTATTCAGTATACGTGTTTTATTAGAGAGAAAGCATTCTGTTTTGAAATATTCTTCCGGGAGGAACAAAATTTCGATGGCATGCTTCCGGACCACCTCTAGGGGTGATTTCAGACCGTCACCAATTGCCTATTGCGCAGCACTAGTTTGACGTAAAATCTAACCAACCATCTATTTTGAAATAGGAATATTTCTGATGTTGGCGTTAGTGTTGTTTTGCTGGTTGAATAGTGTTGGAATTTAAGGTTGGTTGAGTTTTACGTCGCACTAATGCTGCACAATGGGCAATTGGCGATCGTCTGAGCTACCCCTCGATATGTTCTGGAAACATACCATCAAAATTTTTATCCTTCACGGAAGGGAAATTAGAATTTAAGAGGTACTTTTGAATTTTAGAGGCATATTTTTCAATTTCATGCCAATACTGATTGCTACAGTACAAAACTTTGCATATTTTTTTAATCTCATGCATTTTGGGATAGGGGTTATAGATCAGAGGGTAAACAGATCAGAGTACCATTATTATACAGAACCGTTAAAATTTGCTATAATTATTCAGTTGCGAATGTATTTTTTCATTTTTAACAAATGAGGACTATAAATAAAATATTAATGATAAATCTTTTACTTTATACAATTTTTGAAAACCTAGAAAAATGCTTTTAAATAAAGGTTGTCCCAAGAAACTGCAGTGTCGCTTCAGTCGCATCAATTAACCGCATTTTGGTGTACAACTTCGTGTTAGCTTGGTGGGACGTTAACATTTGGTGTAACTGTATGATCTAAGTTTTATTCTTTTATTTGTGATTAGTAATGAATTCGTAATTATTTCCTAATTCTTTTTTATTCTATTTTATAAAAATTTTCCTTTTGTTCTGCTTTTTTTTTCTTTTTTTTTTATACGATATTTTTTCTCCCGATGTATCTCTTTGTTAGGTTAAGGGCCCTCTTCACTCAGCATTTCCTTTTCTAAAAGCCAATGTTATCTTATGGAAAACTTTCTTTGCACTTAAAACAGTGGCATATTAATTGATTGAGACGCGGATTTTTTTATTGGATTACTCTCATTTCGTAAACTGACGCAGCTTTTGTAGATTTTATGAAAGAATAACAGTTATTTTTTAAAAAAGCTGTTTTATTGCAATATTTGGGTTGATGCATTAAATGGCTTATAAAAAACTCTTTCAATTTTTTAAAACAGAATTTAAAAAGCTGCGTCAATCTCAAAGAGTTTATTTCAGTGCGGAAAAAAATCCTGTATTTTAATAAAATTTTAAATCAATTAAATTTGCAAAGAAAGTCCAAAAATTTTACAAATTTGTGCCGATTTTTCTCTTTGACACACCCTTTATTCGGCTACGCCTCTCGTTCGTGGTTTCGATGGAAAGATGTTTACATTTCTGTGGTGAAGATACGTCTAGGCGTTGTGGTTTTTCATTCAGTTTTTATTTTTATTATAGATTTCACCTGTATTACGGATGTGAGTAACATAACAATTTAGAAGACAATCGTTCAGAGACTTATTTATAGGAAATATATGATCACATTTTATTTTCAATAGTTTTTCATTGCGCGTAATACTATTATTATATGAATACTTTGTACATAAATCTGATATTTTACTGATAATGCCACGATTGACAATATACAAACATTTTTTTTAACAAGTTATATAAAACTTTTTACTAAATTAAACAGATTTTCAATAATAAATTTTATTTTAAAGTATATAATCTGGTGTGGCACCCACACGACTTTTTCTTACCCTACATTTAAATTTTATACAGACAGATTCAGATTGAGGAATAAAATATCAAGTACTGTATAAAATTCTATAGTAAAAAGAATTTAAGCTAGCTTTACGAATTATTTAATTTGACAAATAATTTTCTGTGGGAAGGGCGGAGGGGAGTACCACCTTTCTCAACCCACATTTGAAACTAATATCTACATTTCTATAGAATTCACGACTAATATTAAATTTAGAATTATGTTCAACAATAACTTTCAATCACATTTATTGACAACTTTAACCCGTATCACTCGTTGAAACTTATCAATATTGATCAAACTGTTCAAGTATGAATTTTATATGAACTTTAAAATATAACACTTGAGTTCCCTGCCGGTATTTAGTTTTTAAAGTTACACTGATAACAGACTCACAAAGAACAACTGTTAAAAATTGTTTAATTATTCACGGAACCGCAAAATACGTAGTTATTAAAAAAAAAAAACAAGACTTCAAATTAAACTAAATATTTTATTTACTCTTTAGGTATGGAGAATTAATTTACATTCCTGAGCAAAATAAGTTGTATTAATATTGAAGTCTAGGAATTGAATGAAACAAATATTTTTAACGACATAAGCAAGTTGATTTTATAACTGAAGAAACTAGAACAATTTAAAGTTTGCAAGAAATGGGAGTCAAATGTTTATGAAATTATTTATACACGACGAAATCACACTATTATTTTTCAAAGATTTTGCGCTCTTATTTTCGCGCCTAACATAAAAGCGCAGCTGAAAGTATGGTACCTGAACATGAACACTGTTTCTATGCGTTCTTTTAGAATTACAGTAACTGGATATCAAGCTGTGTATCGATATTAATAAAATCAGAATTTTGTCTGTAAATTTATCAGAATTTAAAAAAAAAATGCGATGTCTTCACGTTCCACACACCATAAAAGTCGAAAATTACTTCAGAAAATTTTGTCTGTGTGTGTGTCATCGTGTCTGTATGTCTGTAACGCTATTATTGTCCGGGTATCACGTGAGAATGGCTGGACGGAATTCAACGGCGCTTGGCAGAAATTTAGGCTTTTACCCAACTAAAATCTGCCAACTTTTTCGAAATTCCCTCCCCAGTTCTCGCCGGGATGGGGGGAACAAAAGTCAAAACATATTTGTAAGCATAACACCGCTCCAAATTACTTCACTGTAAAGAAATTGCACATATAAACAATAGTCATGAGTATAAAAAAAACTTTATCTGCAATTTAGGAATTTTAGATTATTAACCCTTTCAGTCACAGTGTTCCCGCTGATGGAACACCTTATTTTAATTCTCAAGTGCAAAAACTCATCCCGGAAACTTTTTAGCAAAAATTTACGTTTATAACATATTAGAAAAGGCCCTTTTTTTTTACCTGAAAATTTAAAATTTCTTTTATTTAAATTTTGTTCGTAAATTCCGGTGGCGAGAAATTTCGCAGTTTCCGAATTTTTTTAAAGAACTCTACAAAAAATGGAACAAAGATGTTAAAAAAAGCTACGAGACTTCCTTAGAAAATTTCCAAAAACACATTTTTCCCCCCTAATTTCCGATATTTTTGTGAGAAGGGGTTACGAAGGGTCAAAATCGAGACAACCCTTTTAGCGCTAAATTCCTCCTGAGAAATCTATGGAAGCTGCGGTCACGAATTTCGGTGCTGGGATTATATGTATGTATCCGACACCTAAAGTAATTGAATAAATAAAACATTGCGATTTAGGAAATTTCGATTTTTAAGGGGAGGGAAGAGGGAAATCAATTTTTGGCGGGAAATTGTGCAAATTCCAGATTTTTAGTAAAATTTTAACAAAAATGGAAAAAAGATGTTGAAAACAGCCATGGGTCTTCTTTAGGACATTTTCAAAACACGCTTTTTTTGTGATTTGCCTTTCTTTTTTATTTTTAGGGGGGGGGGGGGATAGGTATGTGTTACAAAGGGCAAATTCGAGGCACAACTTTTAGCGCTAAATTTGTCCTGAGAAATTTATGAGAGCTGTGGTCAGGGTCAGAAAGTTTCATGCTTGGATTGCTTATATATGTATCCGACCCCTAAAGTAACGGAATATATCGAAATATCCCCCCTTTCACCCTGGGGGGTAGGAAGCAAAAAAAAAAAAAAGTTTGTAAGCATAACTCGGCCCCAAATTACTTCACGCTGAAGAAATTGCGCATGAGAAAACTAGATTTGAGTATAAATAAAACATTATGTACGATTTTGGAATTCTTGACAGGAGGGAGGAAAGAAATCGTTTTTTGGGGGGAAATTTCAGAAATCCCGGACTTTTTAGTAGAGCTCTACTAAAATGGTACAAATGTATTGAAAAAAGCTATCTGTCTTATTTAGGATATTTCCAAAAACATTTTCTTTCTTTCTTTTGTGTGTGTGTGTGTGTGAAATTTTCGATTTTTTTTTTTTTTTTTTGGGGGGGGGGCGTTACGACGGAGCTAATTCGAGACCCCCCCTTTTAGCGCTAAATTTGTCTTGGGAAATCCACGGGATTAATGGTCGCTAAATTTGGCGCGTAAATTTTTTATATGTATCCGACATTATTGTAACGGGATTTCACAAAATTCCACCTTTACCCTACCACTCGGGGGGGGGGGGGGACAAAAAACACGTGTGAAATCTCGTTTTTCCTTTTGAATTCGCTTTAAATTATCTTGGGGGGGGGGGGGAACTTGTGCGAAACAACTACACGACTTCCATTACCCGCAATTACACATATTACATGCATTCTTTGGAATTTTCCAGTAAGAGAAATTTGATACACGTATAAAGACATATAAAATAGAGTTTACATAGCGAGTTATGAGAAAGAGTATTTAAAATGGATCAATGAAACAATTTTCCAGAAAATCGTTAGAGCCGTTTTTGAGAACCAACTTTTACCAAAACTTGATATTCTAGATTATTGACTGGAAAACAATAATTACATACAAAAGGATATTTAAAAGCGAGTTAATATGGCGAGTTTGAAAAAAATCCGTACAGCCGTTTTTAAAGGAACGCACTTGCGAGACTTTAAATTGAGCTATTTATACAAGACGCCTATCAATTTTCCAAACCTAACCAACTATATATCTGTCGAAAGAACATCTAGTAGAGTGTTTATATAGCAATTTTGAAGTAAATCGTTAGAGCTGTTTTTGAGATACGGACTTACGCTCCCATTTCCATTTTACGATGGCCCACTTCTGTTTTTAAAATTTTTACTAAAATTTGTAAATTTTATCTGTACACCAGACTTGTTCCGGCTGTGAAGTTTCGTAGTTCTATCTTTATTAATTTTGGAGATATGATAGCCAGAAGATTCCACATATACATACACACTGACCAATTGCCCAAAACTACATTTTTGGACACAGGAGGACTTAAAACGTGTAAATCAGGTGAAAACTCGATATCGAATTTTTGGACAGAATACAATACAGAATACAAATTACCTACGGTAGTAGAGTAATGGAAGTAAAAAGAGATATCCGTAAAATTTTTGCTTTGAAATATAGCTAATACAAATACTTAAAAACTAATTTCTGGAATTTTAAAAATTCAGCCGCACTGGGGGGAGGAGGGGTGTCATAACGTAATTTCAAATAATCCTTTATATATGTATATATATATATATATATATATATATATGAGACTTTTGCTCTAAAATATAGCTCACACAAATGCCTAAAACTAATTTCTAGAATTTTAGAAATTCGTCCTAGGTGGGCCGGGAAGGGGGCGGGGAGAAGGAGGGACAAAAAAAAAAAAAAAAAAAAAAAAAGGAGTTAGATTGTTTAAAATCGGTACATAGAGGTTTTTGATAACTACAAATCGATTGCGGATAGTTTCGAATTTGTAGAATTATTAGGATAGAGGGGTAAAAATATAGAAATAAGATTTAGAGCGTTGAAAATTAGTATTATTAGGTTTTAAGGCCCTATAAATCGATTGCGGATATTTACAAAAGTGTAGAATTATTACGAGGGGCGGAAAGGGTGAGCGCAAGGGCAAAAATAAAGAAACTAGGTAGAATGTTGGAATTTAGTATTATTAGATTAAAAGCCTGAGAAAACGATTGCGGATATTTTTGAAAGTGTATAGATAGATTTTAGAGGCCTGCAAGTCGAATGAGGATATTTTCGAAAGTGTAAATAAGCTATTAGGAGAGGCGGGAAGGGGGTGACGGAGGGGAAAAAATAGAGTTAGATATCGTTCAAAATTGGTACATAGAGGTTTTTGATACTTACAAGTCGATTTTCAAATCTGTAAACTTTTTAGGAGAGCCGGGAAGGGAAGGGCGAAGGGCAAAACAATAGAAATAGATTTAAACCGTACAAAATTGGTACGTGTTGGTTTTGGGGACCTACAAATCATTACATTTCCTGAAGAGAAGAGAAAAAGTATTAGGATAGACGGGAAGGAGGGAGGGGGTGGGGGCGAAGGAGCAAAAATATAGAAATTAGAGTTTAAACGTTCAAAAATAGTATTATTAGGTTTTAAGGTTCGATATATCGATTGCGGATATTTACGAAAGTGTAGAATTATTATGAGGGGCGGGAAGGACCAGCGCAGGGGCAAAAATAAGAAATTAGATGGAACGTTGGGATTTAGTATTATTAGGTTTAAAAGGCTGATAAAACGATTGTGGATATTTTTGAAAGTGTAAAACAATTAAGAGGCTCGGGAACGGTGGGCGAATATGCGCGTTGTGTGCAGGTTTGTACGCTGTCGCAGTCAGTGGGGACCCAGATTGATTACTCTACCGATGACAGAAGATTTTTTTTTCGTATTTTATATCTATGTTTTTCCCTTACGATAATATGGATATCTGCCACTTTGGTGAAAATAGCGGATGAAGTTCATTAATAAATTTTATTGAGACATTTTTTGGTTTATGTATACATTAAAATTCAAACAAATTCGGAATATGCTTTTTACAATTCGAATTTGAAAACTTTTTGAAAGCAGAATGTCGCTGCAACTAGGTTAAGAAACTCATCCAAGATCTTCATAAAATAAGTTAAGAAACTGTCCAAATTTGGTTCGATTTGGAGTATTATTTCGGAAGTTATCGTGATTTTAAATTTTCATGTGATGGTAGCCTGATTTCAAATGGCCCTGCTTAACTTAAGATATCCACCACTTTATTAAAAATGGCAGATAAAGTTCATTAATAAACTTCATTGAGACACTTTTATGGTCTATGTATACATCCAAATAGAAACAAATTCTGAATACGCTTTTTACAATTTAAATTTGAAATTTTCAAGTGGACTTCGCTTGAAAACAAAATAACGGAGCAACTTGAACAAACTCACACAAGTTATTTATCAGATAAGTTCACTGTCCAAGTTTGGTTCGATTTGGAGTATTATTTGGAAGTTATCATGATTTTAAATTTTCAAGTGGTATCTTGATTTCAAGTGGCCCCGCTTAACTTAAGATACCCGCCATTTTAATAAAAAGGGCGGATAAAGTTCATTAATAAAGTTCATCGAAACCCTTATGTTATGTATATTTACATTAAAATACAAAAAATCTGGCTTTAAATACACTTTTCACAATGTGGGTTTGAAATTCTCAAGTGGCCGCCACTTGAAAACAAAATGTCAGAGCAATTTGGTTACCGTACTCATCCAAGATATTTATAAGATCAGTTAGCAATGCAAATTTGGTTCGATTTGGAGTATTATTTCGAGAGTTATCGTAATGACAAATTTCATTATAGATAGACAGATAAATATATAGATAAACGAAGTGGTTGCAATAGGTCGATTTCTAAAAAAAATCAACCTAAAAAGTTTTTTTTTTCCTAAAAAAAACCCTGGTTTTTTGCCTACCCTTCGAAAAAAAGCATTTAGATGTTATTGTGATCACTCACATACATACACATACATCATCATCATCATCATCATCATGAAAATAGTAAAAATTAACTCATCCCTAACAACACACTTCTCCATAACCCATCCTGAAGATCTCCATAGGATGTCTGTAGATATCCTTTTCATCCAGAGGACATCCTCAGGATTTTATTTGGAGAAGATGTGCTGTTAGGGATGGGACCTCAAAACATGTAGATACGCCAACATCGCAAAGTCAGAATTTTGTCACGATTACAATGATTTCCTTACGTATGTATTTTCGGAAAGCAAAAAATTGCATGAAAGGTACGTGAATCATTTAATTTCATCATGCTTAATAACTAATTTTTAAAAGATATATGTGTCTATGAGAGAGGAAATGACAATGTAGTTGTAAAGAATGGAGGGAAAAAGTGGAGGATTGAAATTCAAGATATAAAATATACCTTTACATCCACCCTTAGAAAAATACAAATATTTCATTTATTAAATATTGTAAATTTTGCTTATTCCATGTCTATTTTGAAAAATTCAAATTGATTATACAAACATATTAATCTGGTGTGAAACAACCACACGACTTCCATTACAAACTATTACACATATTATATGCATTTTTTGGAGATAATATGATCACAAGATATAAAAGTGACCTAAAGAAGTAGAAACCTAACATTTTTCTGGTAAGATAAACTTTATACACATGTAGAGACATATAAAACGAAGCTTACATAAAGCGAGGTAAAAAATTAGAAATATATATATATATATATAATGTATATATATATGTAGTAGAGTTATTTTTTGAAACACCAATTTCCGAGATCTACCTAAGCTTCTGACCTACCTAAATGATGGGCAAAATCAGCCATTTTGTTAAAAACAAAATAATAAAGATACAAAAGGGCATTATTTAAAAGGAAAAAAGAATATAAAAATACAAAAGCTGTTTTACTGAAGACTACAAAGCTGTTTTATTGTCTTTTAAAAGGCTAAGACAGAAATTTGTGCCTTGACTGTGCCATATCATCTGGTAAATCTGGTGAGAAGTTTTCTTGTTACTTGGTCAGTAAACATTCATTTTATTTTGCAAAAACGCATTTCTAGATACATGTTTTCTAAGTACTCATCTTTAGCACCATTGATGCAAAATCAAAGATCATTGTTATATCATTTATATTGTATTGTAAAATCATAGAATAATCAATTTAATTAGTATTCAAAATTTGGATATTTAATAAAGAAATTAATTAAAATTATATGAATCTAGTATTATTTGAGAGTAAATTTATTTATTAATAACCATATTATTTTTCAGATTAATGTTTGCTTTTTTTAATTAGGATTAATTTTAGGGCATTCACAACGCATGCCCGAATATCGAATTGATATTCAAAGTGTACGACCATGAAGCTGTCACTTTAGAGCCACGAAAAGGAGGGTAGTCTGATTTTGGTTAATATCCGCCCAACACTAAACAGGGTAGCTGTTAATTTTCCTCTAATAATTACGTGATACACAAGAAAGAAATGGATTTATATAACAATTTTCAAGAAAATCGATAGAGCAGTTTTTGAGAAACCAACTTTTACCAAAACTCAATCATTGACAGGAAAACAACAATTACATGCAAAAGCATATTTAAAAGTGAGTTAATATGGCGAGTTTGAAAAAAAATCCGTACAGCTGGTTTTTAAGGAACGCGCATCCGAAACCTGAAATTGAGCTATTTATACAGAACGCGTATTAATTTTTCTGAACTAACCAGCTATATCATTCGAAAGGACATCTAATAGAGTGTTTATGTAACAAATTTGAAGAAAATCGTTCGAGCCGTTTTTGAGATACGGACTTATGGTCCCACTTACGGTTTCCGCTGTCCCACTTCCGGTTTTTCAATTTTCTCCAAAATATGGAAAATTCATCTGAACACCAAACTTGTTTCAATTCTAAAGTTTCGTAGTTCTATCTTTATTAGTCTCCGATACATAATAGCCAGAAGATCCCCCCCACACACACACACACACACAAACACTGACCAATTGCCAAAAACCACTTTTTTGGACTCAGAGGACCTTAAAACGTGTAAATCAGGTGAAATCTCGATATCGAATTTTCAGACCGAATACAAATACTTCCATTACATTTTTTTTTTTTTTTTTTTTTATATAAATTGAAAGAATAAAGATAATTTTTAATTTACTACTCGCAAATAATTAATAGTGAATAAAATTGGAAAATCGGAAGTGGGACATCTGAAACCGGAAGTGAGGCCATAAGTCCATATCTCAAAAAAGCTCTAACGATTTTCTTTAAATTTGCTGTATAAACACTCTATTAGATATCCTTTCGAAGGATATAGTTGGTTAGTTCAGGAAAATTGATAGGCGTCCTGTACAAATAGCTGAATTTCAGGTCCTGCAAATGCTTCCTGTCAAAACGGCTGTATTATTTTTTTTTTCAAACTTGCCATATTGACCCTCTTTTAAATATCCTTTTACATATAATTGTTGTTTTCTGGCCAACAATTAATTTTGTCAAGCTTTGGTAAAAATCGGTATCTCAAAAACGGCTCTAACGATTTTCTTGAAAATTGTTACATAAACCCATTTTAGATACCCTTTCTCATGCTTTACTTGGTTACCACAGAAAAATTAATAGCCATCCTGATCAGACAGATCAGTTTTACATCTCGAAACTTGGTGTTTCAAATAAATAAACTCTACCAATTTTCTTCCCCTTTCTTTTTCTTTAAAAAAAAAAAAAAAAAAAAATCGCTGTGCAAACTCTGTTTTATGTTTTTACACGTGTATTAATTTTCCCTTACCGGAAAATTTTTAGGTGTCTATTTCATTAGGACAATATCATGTCTTCTGATAACATTATCTTCAAAAATGCATATAATACGTGTAATAGTGGGTAATGGAAGTCGTGTGGTTTCACACCAGATTTTTAAATAAATGTAGGCACTATAATTCAACGCTATTTATATATTATACTACTTATAAAAAATTTGACTTGTATAAAGAAACACGTATATAAATAACAACACAAGTACACTTTCTTTAGAAAACAGAGCACGAGGACTTGTGCGACCGCACCTGTCCGTGATCTTCGAAATACGATCCCGAAGGTCACGACCTGTCGCACACTCTCACCCTGTCCAGTTCTGCCTTCAGTAGTCTGAGCTCCAGAGTGCAGATAACCCATCTCTATATTAGTCCAGTCAAAATAGGAAAAATAGAAGAAAAAAATCGTGTAATTTTGAAATTTCGCATACTCATAGCCGAGGGGGTCCTGAACAACATACTAAAAGTCCCCGCGCGTGGGGGGTGAGCGGGGGGCAGGGGGGCATTTAAGGGGAGCAATTTTCAGTTTTTATTAAATATCTTAAAAACTATCGCATTTAGAGAAAAAATGTCAGTTACAAAATTAATCTACGTAAAATTTCCTACAAAAATGTATATTACATTTTGTTTGTACGATCATTAGTTTAGAAGATATAGGGATGAAATAACACATTTTCTTGAAAAATTCTTTTTTGCAATAGTAAAAGGGTTCTTGTCAAATATTTTCTAATGTAAAAAACAAATATATACATAGGGAATATGCAAGGATACTATAGCATGTTTGTAAGTTTTAAATAATTTTAAGGCTAGCAGACGCAAGTGGCGGTTTGAGTAAAAATTTAGATAACGAAGACCCAAAACCGATCAACATAAAAAAAAAAAAAAAAAAAAAAAAAAATCGGGTAGCTTAGAAATTGTTATAAAGTTAAGTGCCCTGAATAACATACTAAAAGTCCCTAGCCATGAGGAGGGCATTTAAAGGGGGCACATTTCAGTTTTTATTAAGTATCTTGAAAACTATCGCATTTAGAGAAAAAAAAAATCTCAATTGCAAAATTAATCTACGTGAAATTTCCTAAAAAAATTGTATATTCTATTTTGTTTGTATGATCAATAGTTTAGAAGATATAGGGGAACGAAATAACATTTTCTTGAAAAATTCTTTTTTTTTTTTTTCAATAGTAAAGTCAACTAAATTGTGGAATTAAAAGGGTTCTGATAAAATATTTTCTAATGTACAAAACAAATATATGCATAGGGAATATGTAAGGATAATACAGCATGTTTTGTACGTTTTAAATAATTTAAAGGTTAGTAGGCGCAAGTGGTGTTTAGGTAAAAATCCAGATAACAAAAACCCAAAACCGATCAACATTTAAAAAAATCTTACAGCTTTGAGATTTTTTTTCTCTAAATGCGATAGTTTTCAAGATACTTAATAAAAACTGAAATGTGCCCCCTTTAAATGCCCCTCCCCCCATGGTTAGGGATTTTTAGTATGTTATTCAGGGCACTTAACTTTTATAACTGTGCTCAATTTCTAAACTACACGATTTTTTTTTCTCTATTTTTCCTATTTTGACTGGACTTATCCAGATTTTTACTCAAACCACCACTTGCGCCTACTAGCCTTAAAATTATTTAAAACTTACAAAACATGCTGTATTATTCTTGCATATTCCCTATGTATATATTTGTTTTTTACATTAGAAAATATTTGACAAGAACCCTTTTAATTGCACACTTTAGTTGATTTTACTATCGCAAAAAAGAATTTTTCAAGAAAATGTGTTATTTCATCTCCCTATATCTTCTAAACTAATGATCGTACAAACAAAATGTAATATACATTTTTGTAGGACATTTTACGTAGATTATTTTGTAATTGACATTTTTTCTCTAAATGCGATAGCTTTTAAGATATGTAATAAAAACTGAAAATTGCCCCCTTAAATGCCCCCCCCCTGCCCCCCGCTCACCCCCCACGAGCGGGGACTTTTAGTATGTTGTTCAGGACCCTCTCGGCTATGAGTATGTAAAATTACAAAACTACACGATTTTTTTCCTCTATTCGTCAAATTTTGGCCTTCGTTGCCTGGACTATACATCAGTAATGTTATAATGTTATATATCTTTGTTATATTTTAGTTAAATTAATTATATCAAACTGCAAGTTTAATTATAAAGAATATTTACTTTTTTTAAATTTCATTGTTACAGAATTCGCCGATACAACTACTGAAAGCCTAAAACGGGCTGAATATAGAATAAAATACTTCGTCGGGTCGGGCTACGTTATTAAAATACATATAAATAGATAAGAATAAATGTAGAAAGTTGTTTGATGTCAGGTGAAAATGACAAAGAAAAAAAAAAGTAACACAAAAATATGAAAAGAAAGAAATAGTCAAAACAAAACAAAGCTTGAGCGAAACCGCAAGTAAGGAGGTAGCTGATTTTTGATTTATTCATCCAAAAAGTCAACGATTCGTCAGTGAGTCAGTCAATCTTCTCAAATTAGTTAACACCTCCTGTCAAAACCACGTGGGACACTTTTTATCTGTTTACAGCCGACTTCGGAATTTTTTCCAAGTGAAGAGGGCCGTTAAATCGCCGGTGTTCGATCGTACGCCGCCGGTGGAGGGTTGTTACTCGGAACACGATGCGAAATGACGCCGTCTTGGCGATTTTCGAAATTTCGCCAAGCGGCAGCCTAAAGTAAATTTTCACCTGTAAAGCAATACGTCACATCCCGCGCTAGCGCGGGATCGGCAGCGAACGTGCTAAAAAAACATCCGTCAATTAGACAGTTGTGAATTTTCCGAATGTGAAAACAGAATTAAAAATTATGTATTAGTTAATGAATTATAAGTAAACAAAATTTCCCGTAGAACAACATTGGCTTCAGCTTCCGACGACGGTAAGGCTTTTAAAGAAAAATTATGCAATGCTCTAGTAAAGACCTGTATATAGTGTTTTTTTTTCCTTCATTTAAGCAAGGTTATACAGGGTACGGACTAAAGTCTGCTCCGCTCCCATCCTTTTAACTTCTGAACGGCTGTAGCTATCCAGACCCTCGCTAATTGCCTACTCCGTATTACTAATTCGATGTTAAACCAATCCAACCACAACATCTATCTCCAAATAGTTTCATAACATAAGAGAGAGAGTATTGGGTTGACGACAAAAAAAAAAAATAAATAAATAAATAAATAAATAAGTAAATAAATAAAAATTAAATAAAAATAATAGACTACCTTTATATATATCGCAATTTTAATACTTGAAAAAAAAAATTTATCCAAAATGTGATGGAGAAATAAATTTACTTATTTACATTCTTTTCTAAAAAGATTAACAAACCAGTTGGTTTCATCGTACTGGTTCAGAGAACCTCTGGTTAATCTTTTATTAATAATAATTAACTGTATTCTTTGATAGAAAATGGTTACTTGCGTTCTCTACCGGAAGCTCGAAAGACCAGTAAATTCTGCTAGCTAAAATAAACTCCACCTACAAATACTGTGAATCATATAATTCTTTTAGATTACCGTAAATTAACTTATTTATTTTTCAGCAGCATTTATCATAAAATACGTTGAGTGAATGCATTTAAGCATAATCAATTTTATGCTTAAATAGATAAAAGTAACTTTAAAAGTTACTTTATAAATGTGCTCAAATTATATATATATATATATATATTTATTTATTATTATTATTTCTTCTGCTAAATGAATGAGAGTTCGCATTAGCCTCGCTAACAGAGCGTCGAGCTTGTAATAGAACGATAGCGGGTTCTATGCTCGAGACCGCCAAAGACTGTCGTGATTACAATATCCTTCATATTCGTAATATTATTTTCCGGGGACCACCTAAGCGCGGCTGGCAAACCCTTCGCGAAGAATTGAAATTTTTGTGGCAGGTCCCCTGCCAACACTTAGGGGTGAAACTTAGACCGTAAAAGAGTAAACGGGAAGGATTGTCCACATTTGTAGCTGTACCGTGACGATAGCCCACCCCACCCCCAAGCTCAGTTTTAACCAGAAAATAAATTTAAAAAAAAAAAAAAAAAAAAATGCAAAGCAGTAATAATTTTTACAAGAATATAAATGAGAAAATCAAAAGAATTTGAATGAAATTATTTTTTGCACTCCACTTATTATGAATTATTTTTAAAGTGCTTTTATTTATAAGAGTGGGTGGATTTATTTACTAATTTCTTATTGAAAGTATTCAATTGCTAAATATTACAATAACTGGCATTCGTTGAAATTTTTTAGAATGTATTTATCTATTAGTTCAGCGGATTTAAAGTCATCTAGTGTTACAGAATGCGCAAGTGGCGACGGTGTTGGATTCGTCCTAAGCTACCGTTACTGTAGGCTGACCAGATCAAAGTACCTTTATAATAGAGAATCGTTAAAAATTGCTACAATTATCCAATTTTTGATGTATTTTTTCATTACTAATAAATAAGGGCTGAAAATATACTGACCAAACGTCCCCATTTTCTGGGGACAAATAGGAACGCCCTTATTTTTTGAAGGCATTTTTCTAAGTTTTAAAAAATTGTAGAAACTAAATTATTAATCAGCAGCACTTTATTTTTAGTCCTTATTTATTAGGAATGAAAAAAATGCGTCCATAATTTGATAATTGTAGCGATTTTTTATGCTTTTCTATTATAAAGGTACTTTGGTCTGGTCAGCCTACTAAAAATAAAGTATTATTGATTAATAATTTACTTTCTACAATTTTTTAAAACTTAGAAAAAAATTTTCAAAATAAAGGAAATCTCCAGAAAATGGAGACATTTGGTCAGCTTACGTTACTGGCAATTTTAAAAAATATTTTAATTACCTTTATTTATCAGTTTAGTGTGTTTTACGCCGCACTAGTGCTACATTGGCAGTTCACACGGTCAAAGGCTGGCCCTAAGGTACAGTCGGTAACTTAACGAAAGTGTCCGAACACTAGCAAAAATTCCTATGTAAAAAAAGTACAATTCATACGATTTTGTTAAATAAATCCTTGTCGAATCCTGTTCTTAGTCAGTGTAAGAACATAATTCGAGAATGATTTATTAGGAATTTGTGCGTGTTCGGCCACTTTTGTTACCGACTGTACAGTATCTGTAGTCGGCAGCAAAATTATTGAAGCACTAGCAATATTTCCTATTTAAAAGATGGGCAACTATTTACTGTAAAGTTAAGTAAATATGTGTCGAGTCGTGATCTTAATCTTATGCTGTTTATAAAAAAGTAAATTGATAAAAATTAGGGATCAAGCTAAAAAAATATAAAGGAAAAGTGTGGGGGTGTGGTTTGCAGCAAGTTTATTGAAGCGCTAGCAATAATTCCTATTTAAAAGCTGTGCACATAATACTGTTTTGTTAAGTAAATATTTGTCGAGTCATGATCTTAGTCATGCTGTTTATAAAAAAGTAAGTTGATGAAAAAAAGTAACGATCAAACTAAAAAAAAAAAAAAAAAAAAAAAAAAAAAAACATGAAAGATGTGGATGTGTGAATAATTTTGCTGTCGATTGTAACATCCGTTGAAAATTTTTAGAATACCTTTATTTGTAGTTTGAGTGGGTTTTACGTCTCACTGGTGCTGCATTGTGGGAATTTGACGGTTGTCTCGGGCTCGCGACTCCCATACAGTAATCGATAATTTTTGAAACATTTTTAAAGTACTTTTATTTATCAGTTGAATTGGTTTTACTTTCATTTAGTCCTACACTGTAGGCGATTGGTGACGCTCTGGCAGGACTGCCAACCATCTCATTAATAAGCGTAGACTTGTTAACGCCCCTTGAAAATGCGCCCCTTTTCCCACACCACTTTATATTTAGAGCAATTCTTTCCAAATAGTGTTACGATTAAATAAGAATGAAATTACTCTAAAAAATTACTGGTGTACAAAAAAAGGCGGTGACTAAAAGTACTACGCTTCATAATGAGATGGTTGGCAAGCATGCGCTCTGGGGCATCTGGATAGGATAGCTGACATTCGTTGAAATTTTAGGATACATTTACTTATAGGTTGAGTAGGTATTGACAAGCTTAGTATTGCACTATAGGGTACTGATGACGGTCTGGGACTCGCCCTCTAGATATGTGACTGTATAACTGGTGTTTGTTGGCTTTTTTTAGAGTACCTTTATTGGTAGAGCTCAGAATGAAACATTTTAGATATTATTGCTCTTACTGAACTGTAATAATTACTGTTAGAATATTTTTACTTTGACACAGAATTTTTTTACCGATTTGTCAGAATTTTTTTAATAAGTAAATTAGTTGATAATAACACAACATATACTTTAGATTTGTATGCTTGATTCGTAGTCCGCTTGTAAATCTTCGTCAGATAATTACAGATAGCACATGACAGAATTACAATACGAAGAAATGGAAAAACACCCAGGGCCAGTGCAGAGTAAATTAGTTTATATGTGGCGTTCGTTGAAAATTTTTGGAGTACCATTATTTGCCGGAATAAAACTAGAAATGTAATTTTGTCCCCGAGAAATCGGGTATTACAGTTGACAGCAAAATTATCGAAGTACATCCACATTTTTCATATATATATATATTTTTTTTTTTTTTTACTTTCTCTTACCCATAGGGTCGAGAAAGTATTGTTTTAGGGTCAAATTTTCGAACGTGAGTTTTTGTTATATTTACATGTTCTGAGGTCCCCTGAATACGAAAATCATGTTTTTTGCCAATGGTCTGTGTGTCTGTTATCAGCATATCTCAAGAACAAATAGTAGCAGAAATTCCAAACTCTGTATATGCTAAAGTAAGCTTTTCGTTGAGATGAAGCCAATGGTTAGAGCACAGGGACACTCAAAAGTATTCAAATACATTACGTCTGTGGGGGAAATTGCAGGTAAGTAGAGTTTAACATCTATAGACTGCACTAAACCAAATGAAACGAATATGTATTTTTTGTACAGTCGGCTGCAAAATTATTCGAGCACTAGCCAATAATTCCTATATTTAAAAAGTACACTTAAGACTGTTTTGCTAAGTAAATCCTTGTCGAATCATGTTCTTAGACTGATTAAGAACATGACTCGACAAGGATTTATTTAACAAAGCTGTATCAAGTGTACTTTTATTTGGCAAGGATTATTGCTAGTGCTCGAATAATTTTGCAGCCGACTGTAATAGAGATAGTCAACTGGTAAAAAAATTTTGTGTATGTAGAAGCCTCGCCTCCCCACTGTGGGGGTAGTCCCCACTCGAGCGGAGTAAATTTTCATGATGGGTATATTTCAAAAGAGTTTGCCAATACCTTTGAAACGAATGGTAGAACCATCGATCTGCGATAATTTAAAATAAAGCTATCGATTTTTTTCATTTTTAACCAAAAAAAAAATTTTATGTAATATTGAGAATAAATACAACTTTTTTTTTTTTTTTTTTGATACTTAGTGTTATACTACTTCTCTAATATCGAAATCGTCTGCATTATCATAAAAGATAATTTGTTTAAATAATAATTTTAATAAATTATTTTTAAAAAACAGAATTATTTTTTAATAACCGAATTAAATTCTATATAAATGTAGGTGCATTATTGAAACGAGGGGTTGAGGGGGTGCAGTAGCCCCCTCACACGGTGCTAATTATCATATAAAACTCTTCCGAAGCCTAATTTGAATTGTTTAACATAGGTTTACATAACAGTACTCGTTATCTTACCTCTTAATCTCCAACCTGTGTTTATAGTATTAAATTTCAGGATAAGAGAAAGTCGTGTGAGTGACACACCAGATTATTATTATTATTTTTTTTTTTTTTTTTTTTTTTTTTTTGTTTGATCGTTAATTTTTATCATCAACTTACTTTTTTATAAACAATATAAGACTAAGATCGTGACTCGACAAATATTTACTTAACAAAACAGTATTAGGTGCCCATCTTTTAAGTAGGAATTATTGCTAGCGCTTCAATAATTTTGCTGCCGATTGTACATCGCAGTAAAACTAGGCAATGGGCAGTTGGCGATGGTCTAGAATTTATTCCAAAATATTGTCCGAAGACATGCTGTTGGATTTTCATACTTTATCGAGGCATTGTTTCACCCAAATCTGTGTTTCCTAATAGTATTAACTTTACAGAACGAGTCTTTTCACCTACGAGTGTATTGTAAATTGTAAAATTCTTAATTCATGTTTATTTTTAATCAAAAGAATCCCAGTAAAACTATTTTTTCCACCGAGTTTATTCTGCATTATTGGGTGGCCGGATAAAATTCCGATGCCATGATTGCGAAACATTTTTCGGTGTGTGTCCCAGGACGTCGCCGAATACCTATAGTGCAAAACTAGTGCGTCATAAAAACGTCTTTACTCTTGACTCCACTCGAAATCAAAATAATTTAAATGAAATTACTTTCTTACACTGAACCTTCACTGAATTATTTTAGAGTGATTATATTAGTGAGTGGATTTTTTCTTACTCCTTTCTGTGATAACTCTTTAAAATTTCTAGAATACATTTCTTTACCTATTGCGTGTATTTTACGTCTAACTAGTTCTGAGCTAAGGGGGTATTGGAGATGAGCTGGGAGTTGACCTTGAAATACGATAACTGACATTTATTGAAGATTCTTTAAGTACCTTTATTTAAAAGATGTGATGTCTTACGTCACTTTAGTGCTGCATTGACATCTGCGACGGCTTGAGACTCGCCTGTCAGATACGGTATCCTATGTTTGCTGTAAAGTTTTAGAATACCTTTATTTATAGATCGTGTTTTACGTCTCACTACTGCTACACTAGTACAGTTAAAGTCTCTGTAGTGTTACACTGCGAACAATTCGTGTCGTTCTAGGTCTCTTCCTTAAGATACAGCCGGTAACAAAATTCTTTGAACCCTAGCAAAAATTCCTTTATAAAAGAAGTACATTTAATACAGTTTTGTTAAATAAATCCTTGTTGAATCCTGTTCTTAGTCAGTCTAAAAACAGGATTCAACAAGGATTTATTTAGCAAAACCTTATGAAGCGTACTTTTTTTACATAGGAATTTTTGCTAGTGTTCGGACACTTGTGTTACCGACTGTACTTCGGCGGTTTCGCCAATGCGCCAAAGAGGTGCCGAAAACGTAAGGCTTCCATAATATTCAGCCGGGCTCGTAATTGGAAGATTGCAGGTTCGTTTCTCGAGCCAGCCAAAGACCGTCGTGTGCACTAACGGTGGCTGGTACATATAAAATCTGGCGCGGCCGCAATGTCCTCCATGTTCAGTCGGTAACAAAAGTGTCCGAACACTAGCCAAAATTCCTACGAAAAAAAAGGACACTTTATACGGTTTTGTTAAATAAATCCTTATCGAATCATGTTCTTACGCTGACTAAGAACAGGATTCGACAAGGATTTACTTAACAAAACCGTATGAAATGTACTTTTCTTACATAGGAATTTTTGCTAGTGTTCGGACACTTTTGTTACTGACTGTTCCATCAGAATTATACCTCTGGGCACGGAAGAAGATTGTATAGGAATTAAAATGAGATAGGGCAGCGAGTGCGGGAACCGGAGCTTTCTTTTCCGCATTAATTCAGCCGAGTGTAGGAAAGCGGTTCGATCGCCGCCTGGTGTAGTATCTTTGAAACTTATCGGAAGAAAGCGAAACCCCGTCGTCGGCTTCAGTCATCATCTCATTTCCGAGAACGACCTGCGAACGAATAGCCAGAAATGTAAAAAGACGCGCTGATTGGTGGATTTTTGAGATTTGGTCGCCCTCTATCTGTAAGATGAAAATTACTACTTTTCCGTAACATTCGTAATACATCCTATACTTTTTTTAATCCGTGCCTCTGAGGGTCACCGAATCGGGAGAGCCATCCCTTCCGTGGAGGATCAAAATTGCGATGGCATGTCTCTGCACAACCTCTAGGGGTGAGTCCCAGACCGTCGCCAATTGTCCATCTGCGCAGCACTAATCTGACGAAAGACCCAACCAACCAGGCACATTATGGTATACTGACCAAACGTCCCCATTTCCTGAGGAGAAATGGGGACACCCTTTTTTTAAGGCATTTTTCTAGGTTTTAAAAAATTGTAGAAACTAAATTATTAATCAATAACGCTTTATTTTTAGTCCTTATTTATTGGGGATGAAAAAATACATCCATAATTTGATAATTGTAGCAATTTTTAATGTTTCTCTATTATAAAGGTACTTTGTTATGGTCAGCCTAATTATGGGGAATTGGTAATGGTCTGGGTGTCGCCCCTAGGATACCAAAATTGGCTATTGTTTAAAAGTCGCTCTAGTTTAAGCGACCAAATGTCCTCATTTTCTGGGGACAAATGGGTACTTCCTTCATTTTGAAGACATTTGCCTAAGTTTTAAAAAATTGTAGAAACTAAATTATTAATCAATAACACTTTATTTTTAGTCCTTATTTATTGGGAATGAAAAAATACATCCGTAATTGGATAATTGTAGCAATTTTTAACACTTCTCTATTGTAAAAATACTTTGATCTGGTCAGCCTACTCTAGTTAAATTATATGCAGTTGGCGACGGTCTAGTAATCAATAATGAAGTACGTTTACTGACATTTATGAACAGGATTTAGATTACCTTTATTGGTCTGTTCAGTGAATAAGGAAAGGGTACGTTTACAAACAAACGCTCCGTTAATCAGTCTTTGCCACTCTGTAGTGACAAAAGATCAACCTGTAAAGGTGGAAATGCCAATGTTTTGTCATTCTACCCATAACTTGACCGTGAGTGACGTCACATGCCCTTTTCTTATCATAGAAACTGGTTCTTCTTGTATACAGAAGACGAAATTTAAGGCCGCTGACGTCTCATTTCGATAGTGTATTGGCAATGGTCTGTGTGTCATCCCTGGAATACGATAATTGAAATCTGTTTAAATTCTTCAGAAAACTTTCATTTATCCGTTAAATGCGTTTCTCATTGAACTAGCGTTTTACTATGTATTTTGGCGACGGTCTGGGAGTCAACAAAAGATATTTTTACTAATATTTATTGACAAATTTTAGAGTACCTTTATTATTGGTTGAGTAAGTTTTGCATTTAACTTCTGCTACACTATTTCATTTGGGACTCACACCTAAGATAATATGACTGACGTGTGTTGAAAATTTTTAGAGTACCTTAATTTAGCGTTTGGGTGGATTTATATCTCATTAGTCCTACATTTTGGGCATTTCGTGACTGTCTGAGTTTCGCCCCTAAAAAAAGGTACGATATCTGATTTTGTTTTGTTTGTTTGTTTATTAATAACATATACATCAGATTTGTATGCTTGACTCTTAGTCCGCTTGTAAATCTTCGTCAGATAATTACAGATAGCACATGACAAAATTACAATACGAAGAAATGTAAAAAACAGCCAGGGCCAGTGCAGGAATCGAACCCGCTCTCCTACGCTCGAAGGCGATTAGCAGTGTTGTGACATAACCACTCGACCACGGAGGGCCCATGATATCTGATATTTTTTAAAAATTTACGTTATTTTTCTTATAATTTGAGTAGATTTCATGCTACATTATGCTACACTATACGCAATAGTCGGGGACTTGCAAATAAGATATGTTAACTGTAAAGTTGGCAGTGGTCTGAGTCCTACCCCCAAAGGCTTAACATTTGTTTGAGTGCATTGATCATCATTTTAGTGCTATACTATGCATAATTGGTGACTGTCTTGGAGTCGCAGATGACGTACGGTTACTGGCATTCGTTGACAAATTTTAGAGTACGTTTATTGACCGGCTGAGTAAGTTTTGCTTCTAATAAGGGAACTCTTTCAAGTGGTAATCACCGATTTCCTTCAAAAAATTACAGAATATAGTTTATGTTGCACTTTATTCACTGGTAAAAATATTAGCTGCTGAATCGCAACAGGAAAGCCGCAAAAAATTATTAAACTTTACGTTTTGAACGCCAAATCCGTAAAAAATCATCGCCAAATCACATTAACCTTCCTTAAATGATGCCAAAGAAGTATAGAAGGGTAGTGTTTTCTATCGCTCTAGGGGTTACTGAAGCAAAGAAGCCATCCCCTCCGCGGAGGATAAAAATTAAGATGTCATGTCTCCAGAACATCCCTAAGTGTGAATATAAGGCCGTCTTTAATTTCCCACTGTGTAGCTATAGTGTGACGTTAAAGCCCACCAACACTCAAGATATCTTCTAAAATCTAGAAATTTCTATTTAGTAAAAGTGACGTTATGTTTTATGTTAGATCCAATATTTTCAATTATTTTATGTAGTGTTTCAAAATTGCATTTATTTAAAATAATGCAATTTCAATTTCACAGTTACATTTACATTACTCCAGCTTATATATAATCTGGAGTAAATTAATGTCTGAAGCTCTCGGCATGTGCATTTATATAAATTTGAGCCGATTTAAAAACTAATCTGATTTATAGGTTGGTTGGCTACGTTTTACGTCGCACTAGTGCTGTGCGATGGTCACTTGGCGACCAATATGAATTATAATATTTGATTGAACATTTGATTATTAGAATAGTTGATTGAAATTAATACACAAATAAATAAATCAAAATTAAAATATTTAAGATAATTGAGGTTGAGTAGGTTTTAAGTTTTAATTCGCATTACAGCTATGCAAGGGCGACAGTCTGGGTATATTCCTAGAGATGGTCCTTAGATGTGCTATTGGAATTTTGATCCTTTACGGAGGGTTTATTTAAAATTGGAAAAACATGTGCATAACTACTACTTTATGGCTTCTTACATTTCTGCCAATTTATTTTATATATGTTTACGAATAATAATATAAAGAATTTTGTAAAAATATGCATTAGAATTTCATAAGGTTGGTTGGGTTTTACGTCACACTAGTGCTGCGCAATATTTTGCCGAATGCAGACCCTCCGTGGCCGAGTGAGTATGTCACCCTTGCTAATAGCCTACAAGTGTAAAAGAATGGGTTCGATTCCCCAGCTGACCCAGGGTGCTTTTTAAACTTTTTGTATTTTAATCCGGTTATGTTATATCTGTCCTCATCTCGATGAAATTTACAGGGGATGGGGGGGATGTCGAGTCAAACATACAAATCGGATGTATATATTAAAAATAAATAACGTCCAATCGATAACGAAAGTGTCCGAATACTAGCAAAAATTCCTACGTAAAATAAAAAAATATTATAGTTTTAAAAAATTAAAGAACACGCTTTAATTTACTTTCCTTATTTTAAATAAATGTAATTTTTATTGTTCACGTTTTTTTTTTTTTTTTTTTTTTTTCTGTCGAAAAAATAATGATAATTTTTTTGGCAACAATTAAATTAAGGAATAATATTAAATATTTTAAATAAATGTAATTTTTATTGTTCACATTTTTTTTTTTTTTTCTGTCCAAAAAATAATGATAATTTTTTTTGGCAACAATTAAATTAAGGATTAAAATTAAATGGCCAATTTATCAGTAATTAGAAGGTTTTTATTTTAACATTTTAATTAATTAAAAGAAAACTAAAACAAAATTCGAAAATCGGGCTTCGAGGTGCATCAGGAGAGGTCATTACGAACCACCATGCAAATTTTTGTAGCTCAGCCATCAGCCGTTTTCTTAAAAAGCTCTGGAAACCATACACAATGGTTTTTTGTTTGAGATATGAAGGATTTTGTGCAATCACGTTTTGCTCCCAGAGAAGTTACAAACATACATACATACAGGTGAAGCTAATATAAACGTGTTAAAAAGTACACTTCGTACGGTTTTATTAAATAAATCTCTGTCGAATCCTATTCTTAGTCAGTGTAAGAACATGATTCGATAAGGATTTATTTAACAAAACTGTATGAAGTGCACTTTTTTTTACATAGGAATTTTTGCTAGTGTTCGGATACTTTTGTTACCGGCTATACGCAGAGTGCAATCATTTATCACCTGCAGATGTCACCGAACCATCCTCAGAAGTGCATCACAAACCGTCGCCAATTGCCCATAGTGCAGTACTAGTGCGACGTTAAATCCAACCAACAAACAGGACGAAATTTAGGGTAGAATCATAGATCGTCTCCAATTGCTCATTGCGTAGCTCTAATGAGATACTGGATCCACACAACACATATTCTGTGGCGTTGCTTGTTCGTCGAAGGTTCGTACTGCCCAATAAAATGATCAGACATATAAGAAAAATGTGTTCGGATATGAAATGCTTTCATTTTAATTAAAAAAAAAAAAAAAAGCTGTGTGTTTTAATATATAATGTATTTTATTTAAATTTGTATAAAAGTCTTGATCATATATTTTTTTAACCTTCCAACGGGCGCGCGTATCTGAGAGATACACTTGTGGTAAATCTCGTTGTATATCTTAAAGTCAGAGAGTATTTGAAACAGTTATCTTTGGCTATTCACTCAGTATATATTGATCTATTTTTAGTTATCTTTTGAACCTCGAGACAATGATATGAAGCTGAATATTTGCTATTTGTATTTGAAAAATACGCGCGACCTTTCATGTAACGTTTTGTTATATTTGATTTTTTTTTTCACTGCTAAAAACGATTGTTTGTTGTTTTTGTTTTAAACATTATTATTTTAAATATTTTTAAAATTAATTAACTTATAATTCCGATGTTTCTTTGATTTTTTTATATTGATTTTGCGCTTTCAGTTTCATTCTTTCAGTTTTGTTTTAATGAATAAAAGTTCCAACTGAATGTTCTTATTAATCTTCAAATGGTTATAGTATAATTAAAATATTCAGATACTTTAAAATACATATTTTACAGTAGTGTATGTGAAAACCTTTCATGTTCGTTTTTAAGCAGCGCGCCCGCTAGAAGGTTAATGTCGTTATTAAAAACTTGGCGTTATAATGCTCTTGCAATTGTTATTGACACAGCTTATTTAATTGAAATATTAAATATTGTTTAGAATTTCGACTAAGTAAATCTCAATCTAGTAAATTATCTCGTTTTTGTTAACTATTCTAAATTCTCAAGTACTCGACAGCGTATGGAGTTCGTTTGGTTATCAAACATAAAGAAGAACATCTACATCTATTAAATAATCTTCATTACAATGAAATTCCGAAGAATGCAGTCGCCAAACAGGCGCTTTTTTGGAAACATTGCAGACATGCTTTCATTTTTAATAATTTTTTATAGATTATCTATTGCGACTCAGCAGCTAATATTTTAGGAATATGCTATTGATGATTAAATCTTATGCCAGAATTTTTTTCAAGAAAATCGGCGATTACCACTTCAAAGAGTTCCCTTGTTAGTCAGTGTAAGAACATGATTCGATAAGAATTTATTTAATAAAAGTATGAAGTGTACTTTTTTTACATAGGAATTTTTGTTAGTGTTCGGACACTTTTGTTACCGACTGTATTTCTCACTTCAAATAATTCATTTGCTAGCAAACCCGTGCAAAATTTTCTCACTTTATTTATCTTTTCGCTACCTTCAAAATTTAAAATTATTATTATTATTTTATAGACGTCATTTTTTCATATGCGTGAGCAAATTTAATATTTTATAATTCTTTTTTTTTTCCCGTGAAACCATATTTCCTTTTATGCTGG